>JAUIMM010000312.1:4267500-4325000 GCA_031769625.1 Taudactylus pleione | reverse complement strand
AAATCCAAATCCAAATCCAAAGCCAGTCACCGCAGTTTGGCAAATCCAAATCCAAATCCAAAGCCGGACGACGAATTAGAACCAAATCCAAATCCAAATCCGGCAAAAATGGTCCGGCGCACATCCCTACTATTTAGTAGACTTAATAAAGTGGAAGCTGCTCTAATCAATGTGGTAATACTCTTCAGGTGCATGAAAAGGAGGGGTCATACTAAACAAAAAAACAGAAAGGGGGGTGTCCCCCAGATGTCCCCCAGCAGACTACATTTTACCTGCAACAATACTTGAAAATAGGGATGTGCGCCGACCACCATGTTTTGGTTTTGTTTTCGGTTTTAGATCTGTATCTCCTTCATGTTTTGGATCTGGATCTGATTTTGCAAAACCAACCTTGCGTGTTTTGGTTTTGGTTGTGAATCTGGATCTTTTTTTAAAAAAATGATAAAAATAGGTAAAACCACATAATTTGGGCATGTTTTTGTTCATACAGTATTATTAACCTTGATGCACACACAGAAAAAAAAATACACTTTTTATTTTTTTTGTCCAGAACTTTGGGCCCAGAGCCCTGACCGAGGCAGCAGCGAGTGACAACACAGGCAGCACGCTACCAGCCCAGATGGACACAGCAGACAGCACCAGCCCAGATGGACATAGCAGACAGCACCAGCCCAGATGGACATAGCAGACAGCACCAGCCCAGATGGAGACAGCAGACAGCACCAGCCCAGATGGACACAGCAGACAGCACCAGCCCAGATGGACACAGCAGACAGCACCAACCCAGATGGACACAGCAGACAGCACCTGCCCAGATGGGCACAGCAGACAGCACCAGCCCAGATGGACACAGCAGGCAGCACCAGCCCAGATGGACACAGCAGACAGCACCAGCCCAGATGGACACAGCAGTCAGCACTAGCCCAGATGGACACAGCAGACAGCACCAGCCCAGATAGACACAGCAGACAGCACCAGCTCAGATGGACACAGCAGACAGCACCAGCCCATGTGGACACAGCAGACAGCAGCAGCCCAGATGGACACAGCAGACAGCACCAGCCCAGATGGACACAGCAGACAGCACTAGCCCAAATGGGCACAGCAGACAGCACCAGCCCAGCCCTACACTACCCACCCTCCCTGTTCACTCTCCACAGCCGGAGTGAAATGGCGCCGCCACGGTGACTAATGTAAGCCCTGATGGTCGCGATGGTCAATGACCATCGCGACCATCACCCTAGCGGTCGTTAGAGCTGTGGGTGTAAACCCACAGCCTAACGACCGAAACAGAGGCGGCCGGTCAGGATGCAAGCGGCCGCCCAGTTTCTGAGCGACCGCTTGCATCCTCCGACCGCCTCTGAATGAGGGCCTTAGGACCTCATTCAGAGTCGGTCGAATCGGCCGCACGGTCGTACGCCACCGATGTTCTCTATACTGCGCATGCGTAAAGTTCGCAATGTGCGTGCGCAAACTAGCCGCAACGATCAGAAATTTCCCTCTCCTTGAACACAGCCAGGTCGGTAGTTTGAGTGACAGATTGAGGCGTTTGTGGGTGGTAACAGGGGAAGGTGCTTGAAAATGGGGGAGTGGAAATCCGAACGCAGGCGTGCCTAATTATGCGAACGGCATTTTATGGGAGTGCATACGGTTTATGGGAGTGCATAATTAACAAAGTAGCGTCATGGCACATGTGACATGGGAGGTTTTTACACTGACATGATCGTAGAGCTTAAGAGAGGGTATGATTAACCTTAAGCTCTACGACCAGTGCCGATGGTTCCCGATGGTCTCGATTAATCCTTATATGCCCGGAGATGACGTGCAATGCGTACGAGAAGGGGGCGTATTTTTTTGTCTTCCGACCGCTTCCTCCCCTTGGTCGGCCAACTACCGATCCGAACTTAGGGACGCAACTTGCGAGGGATTCATTTGAATATCCGGCCCCTTTTTCCGTACGACCGTGCGGCCGCTTCGACCGACTCTGAATGAGGTCCTTAGTCTCTTAGGTTTTACCTCGGTTTGAGATCCGAGGCCAGTGGGGGAACTGAATGCACGTTCGGTTCTCGCCCCGGATCTCTAAATTTGGGTGGGTTCGGATCTCTGAGATCCTCACCCGCTCATCTCTACTTGAAAACTATATTGTAATAGAAATTTAGAGATATTTGTTGCATGCATTTGCAAATACATGGGAAGCCACCAGGCCAACTTCACAGCTTCTCTGAAACTGGCAGGTACAATGAAGCTTCCCTGTAAGGACAATAATATGGAGTCTGCACACTAGAGCACTCCGCTTTCAACAGTTTCTATGTTTTCCCCATGTTTGCATGGGTTGCTGCTGAGTACTCCAGTTTCCTCTAACTATCCACTGTCAACAGAGTTGAACAGAAAGGGAACCCTAGTATGTGTGTGTCCTTTCACTGGATCTTGCTAGAACTGTCATAGTTAGGGGTGTGCACCGGCCACTTTTCGTGTTTTGGTTTTGGATCTGGATCTTTCTTCGTGTTTTGGATCTGGATTGGTTTTGCCAAAACCACCCTTCCGTGTTTTGGGTTCTGGGTTTTGCGTTTTTGGATCTGTATTTTTTTGGAAAAAAGCATAAAAATAGCTAAAATCACAGAATGTGTGGGTTTTTCTGCTCCTATGCTATTATTAACCTCAATAACATAAATTTCCACTCATTTCCAGTCTATTCTGAACACCTCACACCTCACAATATTGTTTTTAGGTCAAAAGGTTACACCGAGGTTGCTGGATGACTATGCTAAGCGACACAAGTGGGTGGCACAAACACGTGGCCCATCTAGGAGTGACACTGCAGTGGCAGACAGGATGGCAGTTTGAAAAACTAGGCCCCAAACAGTACATAATGCAAAGAAAAAAAAGAGGTGCAAGATGGAATTGTCCTTGGGCCCTTTCACCCACCCTTATGTTGTATAAACAGGACATGCACACTTTAACAAACCAATTATTTCAGCGCAAGGTATGCCACACGACTGTGGCTGAAATGATTGGTTTGTTTGGGCCCCCACAAAACAAACTAGCAATTAATCTGTCCCTGCACAAACTGGCTCTACGGAGGCAAGATGTCGTCATCCTCATCCTCCTCATCCACCGTTTCCTCACCCTCTTCAGTGTTGTGTACATCCTCATTCTCACAGAGTATTAATTCGTTCCCACTGAAATCCACCACCGCAGGTCCCTCTGTACTTTCTGGAGTCTAGGCTGCCCTGGAAGAATTGAAAATTTATTTTGATGAACATCAACTTCTCCACATTTTGTGGAATCAACCTCCTACGCCTTTCACTGACAAGGTTCCCGGCTGCACTAAACACTCTTTCGGAGTACACACTGGAGGGGGGGCAACTTAGGTAAAATAGAGCCAGTTTGTACAGGGGCCTCCAAATTGCCTCTTTTTCCTGCCAGTACAGGTACGGACTGTCTGACATGCCTACTTGGATGCTGTCACAGATGTAATCCTCCACCATTCTGTCAATGGTGAAAGTATCATATGCAGTGACAGTAGACATGTCAGAAATTGTTGCCAGGTCCTTCAGTCTGGACCAGATGTCCAATCTTGGTCCTGTCTGCCCTGCATCACCGCTAGCGGGTTGCTTAGTATACCTAAGTTGTTTCCTGGCAGCCCCAGTTGCGGGACAAACTGAAGAAGGAGCTGTTGACGTGTCACGTTCTGCTTCAGCTGACAGTGTTTTCACCAGCAGGTCTTTGCACCTCTGCAGGCTTGTGTCGGCCGGAAGAGAGACACCACGTAGGCTTTGCACCTAGGATCGAGCACGGTGGCCAAAATGTAGTGGTCTGATTTCAACAGATTGACCAACCTCGAAACCTGGCAAAGCGAATGAAGGGCTTCATCCACAATTCCCACATGCCGAGCGGAATCATTCCGTCTTAGCTCCTCCTTCACTTTCTCCAGCTGCTTCTACAAAATCCTGATGAGGGGAATGACCTGACTCAAGCTAGCTGTGTCTGAACTGACTTCACATGTGGCAAGTTCGAAGGGCTGGAGAACCTTGCACAACACGGAAATCATTCTCCACTGCGCTTGAGTCAGGTGCATACCTGCTCCTTTGCCTATGTCATAGGGGATGTATAGGCTTGAATGGCCTTTTGCTGCTCCTCCATCCTCTGAAGCATATAGAGGGTTGAGTTCCACCGCGTCACAACCTCTTGCTTCAGGTGATGGTGGGGCAGGTTCAAGAGTGTTTGCTGGCACTCCAGTTTTTGGCATGCAGTTGCTGAATGGCAAAACTGGGTAGAAATTTTTCGGGCCACACAAAGCATCTCCTGCACGCCCGTGTAATTTTTTAGAAAATTCTGCACCACCAAGTTTATTGTGTGAGCAAAACATGGGACGTGTTGGAATTTGCCCAGATGTAATGCCCGCACAATATTGGTGGCATTGTCAGATATCACAAATCCTCAGGAGGGTCTAAGTGGGGTAAGCCACTGGGCGATGATTTCCCTCAGTTTCTCTAAGAGGCTGTCTGCGGTATGCCTCTTACAGCGTAGCCTGCCTTGGAACGAGATGGTGTTTCTGAGATGCTGCTACTGGTGACGCTGCTGTTGTTGCTGCATAAGGCAATACATCTGTCCAGTGGGCTGCCACAGTCATATAGTCCTTAGTCTGCCCTGTTCCACTTGTCCACATGTCCGTGGTTAAGTGGACATTGGGTACAACCACATTTTTTAGAACACTGAGGACACTTTTTCTGATGTCTCTGTACATTCTCGGGATCACCTGCCTTGTGAAGTGGAATCCAGATGGGATTTGGTACCGAGAACACACTCCATCAATTGTCTACATCTCACTGCACTATTGGCGGATACCGGACGCACGTCTAACACCAACATAGCTGTCAAGGCCTCAGTTATCTGCTTTGCTTCCGGATGACTGCTGTCGTACTTCATCCTCCTCGCTAAGGACTGTTGGAGGGTCAATTGCTTAGTAAAAGAAGTAGTGGTGTTCCTACTTCCTCTCTGGGATGATGAACGACTCCTAGCAGCAACAGCGGCAGCAGTTGGAGTAGCAATGCAGGATCCTCCCGATGAATCTGGATAGGAGAGTCAGTCATGTCAGTGACATGGCCTGCAGGACTACTTCCGATCCTGACTGAGGAAGAAATTGACGAGGAGGGAGTTGATGGTGTGGTTTGCAGGCGCTTGGATGCAACAGGAAAAAGGGATTTAAGTGTCCCTGGACTGCTTACAGTCTTAGCCACAGTTTCTGAACTTGACAGTAACTTTTTATGAACGCGCTGCAGGTGACGTATAAGCAGGGGTTAAAGTGGGCAGGAACAGGATGGAACTGAGTTCCATCACCTCTAATGGTAGGTGGAACTAGTTCCACCTCCACCAAGTCCCTGCACAGAAGTCCCACAGTTAGAGAGCCACTCACTGTCTTCCTAGGGAGGTTCAATTTCGTCAGAGAAACCAGCATATAGCTAAGGAAAGAATCAAGCGAAGGCAATACATAGGGGTTGCTAAAAAACATTGGCCATCCAAGTGACATACTAGTTTGTGGGGACCCCATTAAAAACTCAGAGGCACGGTAGAAAAATAACACTGATGATAGATCACTTAAAAAGTAAAAAAAAAAGTTCTATAACATTGTAGGCGGCCCCCAGCCATTCACTTTACCGTTTCCTATACATAACAGTGGGTGTGTGTAGAGAACAGTTTTCACACTTGTTTTGGCCTGTCAGACTAGCGTGGCGAGGGGTTGGGGAGTAGACGGCGGGAGAGATGAATTCCACCACCTCTCCAGGACCATTTTAAGCCCTGCATATAAGGGAGGATGTTCCTAGGTGGTTAATGTCCCTACCCCTACTTATTCCACCTTTACATATAGCAAGACAGTTGTTGTCCGGATTTGGATAGAAGTATTGCCGGACCAAAGAAGTGGAATGTTTGGTCTTCTGCCCAGGCATGACCGCGATAGGCTTTTTCATCCCACGGACAACAACTGTCTCCCCGGGAGCCTGATTTAAACAAACCACATCACCATCAGAAACCTCCTCGTCAACTTCCTCCTCAGCGCCAGCTACACCAGTATCCTCATCCTGTTGTACTTCAACAGTGACATCTTCAATTTGCATATCAGCAAGTGGACTGTGAGTGCTCCTTTCAGCACTTGCAGAGGGCGTGCAAACGGTGAAAAGAGCCACCTCTTCCCATCCAGTGTTGGGAAGGGCAGGCATCGCAACCGTCGCCACCCTTGGACTCTCCATGGGGATTTGTGATATCTTCTTAGAATTAGAAAGCACAGTTCTTTGCTGTGCATTTGCCAGCTTAACTCATTTGATTTTTGTAGCGGGAGGAGGGCTTCCATCGTCATGTGAAGCTGAACCACTAGTCATGTACATAGGGAAAGACCTTAGCCGTTCCTTGCCACTACGTGTCGTAAATGGCATATTGGCAAGTTTACTTTTCTCCTCAGAAGATTTAAATGTATTTTTTAAGGTCATTTTCCTGAACTTTGCCATTTGGGATTTTATATGCCCTCTACTATGACATTGGGCATCGGCCTTGGCAGACGACGTTGATGGCATTTTATCGTCTATGTTATGACTAGTGGCAGCAGCTTCAGCACTAGGAGGAAGTAGTTCTTGATCTTTCCCTATTTTATTTTTATCGGATACATTTTTGTCCTCCATTTATGTGATATTGATGCACCTGCGGCTACGGCGTACACAAACACAGAAAAAGATTTTTTTATTTTTTTTTCCGGCATTTTGGGGGTTACAACACCCTTCAACATATGAGCCAGCTTGCCCTTTACTTATGACACAGGCGCACTCTTGGCGCTGCTACTTTGTTGATGCACGTGTGGCTACTGCGCACACAATTCACAAACACAGAAAAGAAGAATTTAAAAATTTTTGGAGTGCACTTTGGGGGTTACAGCACCCTTTAATGGATGAGTCAGCCGGCCCTTGATTTATGACACAGGCGCACGCTTGGCGCTACTTTGTTGATGCACGTGCAGCTACTGCACACGCAATTCACAAAGACAGAAAAGAAGAATTTAAAATTTTTTGTGGAGTGCACTTTGGGGGTTACAGCACCCTTTAACAGATGAGCCAGCTGGCCCTTGACTTATGACACAGGCGCACGCTTTGCGCTGCTACTTTGTTGATGCACATGCGGCTACTGCGCACATAATTCACAAACACAGAAAAGAAGAATTGTTTTTTTTGCACTTGGGGGGAGCACCCCTGATGGACAGATCACCCCCTGGACAACACTACAGCACCCGTTTAGGACTACAGCCTGTGTGGGACACTGCACAACACAGCCCAGCCAGCCCCTATAAACTTTGAAGTGGACACAGCTCCTATGGACAACTGACTGCACAACACAGCCCAGCTAGCCCCTATGACAGCAGCACAACACAGCCCAGTCAGCCCCTATGGACAACAGCAGCACAACACAGCCCAGCCAGCCTCTATGGACAACAGCAGCACAACACAGCCCAGCCAGCCCCTATGGACTGAGTGGACACAGCCCCTATGGACAACAGCAGCACAACACAGCCCAGCCAGCCCTAACTCCCACCCTCCCTCTTCACTGTCCACAACCGGAGTGAAAAATGGCGCCGATGCGGGGACCTTTTTTAGAATCCAAACCCGCGAGATCCGATAGTGGAATGATTAAGTTTTGCCTCGACTTCAGATCCGAGTCAGACGGGAAAACCTGAGCCGGACTCGGTTCCCGGCTCGGATAGGGGGGCGGTTCAGATTTCAGAAATCTGAATCCGCTCGTCCCTAGTCATAATACTTCTAAACCAGATTGTGGTTATGATAATGAAGCCAATTTTTTGTTGTTATGGGGTATTGATGATGATAATGGGGACTGATGATACACAGAATGGAAGTTGCTCAATCAAATCATTGGCCCATCACCGGTCAGTGTAAGGGAGAGGTTAATCTAGACAAGAAAAAAAAGAAAACAAATTTCCCCAACACAGTGCTATGGATTAGGAAAAGTGATATGCATCCTACTAGAGATGTGCACCGACCGCCAAGTTTTGGTTTTGGATCTGCATCTCCTTCGGGGTTTTGGATCTGGATTTGGTTTTGCAAAACTGCCCTTGTGTATTTTGGTTTTGGATCTGTTTTTTCTTCAAAAATGTATAAAAACAGCTAAAATCACATAATTTAGCCCTTCTTTTGTTCCTACAGTATTATTAACCTAAATAACAAACATTTCCAGTCATTACCAGTAGAGATGAGAGAGTTCGGTTCCCTGAGAACCGAACCCACCCGAACTTTGGGGATCCGAGTCTGATCCAAGTCGGCTCGGGTTTTCCCACCTGACTCGTATCTGAAAACGAGGAAAAACTTCATCACCCCGCTGTTAGATTTTTGCAGGTTTTGGATTCTATAAAGGTCCCGTGATCGCCACCATTTTTCATTCCGGCTGTGGAGAGTGAAGAAGGAGGCAGCTGGGACATGTTGCTGTTGCTGATGCTGTGCATAGGGGCTGGCTACTGTTGTCACTCAGGGGCTGGCTGCTTAATGTCCATATAGGGGCTGGCTGTTGGTGGCTCGTAGAGCTGATGATGATGATCCTGTGAGTCGACGCGGCCCCGGCGGTCGAGCCAGCGGTTACCCTGCACGGAAACATGGTAGAGGAGGTTTCTTGGACCTCCCGGTCCTAGTGAGTATGATTATGTTACAACTTTTGCATGACTCCAGTTTTGTCTCTCATTTTCCGTTTACCTGGCGTGCCCACGTAAGATTGACAGTAGGGTTGCGCAACGGTTACGCAAGGGGTCAGGCGATACTGTCAGGGAGGCTTATGACGCAGGGTAGGGGATTTAGGGCTCAAGGATACTGTACATTGTGTGATTTTAGCTTTTCTGTGCACTTTGCGTCTCAGCAAATATGTATCCGCAGAAGTATATTTGCTTAATTTTCTCAATCAATATGGGATGTCATAGGGTAGAATTAGGCTACATAGTGAGTATCGCAATTTTTATAAATATAAGATTTCGGTTGTAGGGCATTACTCAGCTTTGCCAGGAGCTATTTTGGCGAGCTTATTATGGAGCATTGTTAAATTTATTAAAACATCGTTTTTGTTATTGACATATTCTTTGGTACAGAAATGTGCAGGGGGTGAGTTTTATGCACAATGCGGGCGTTACCACGACAGTTGGGTGGTTGTGCCTTTTGGGGTTAAATAGGTTTTTTTTATAGGTGTCGCAGCAGCGTTGACCCTCCCCTTGATCTCTGGGCCGCCCCGTATAACCTCTTCAAAACATTGGTAAACCTGGTTTGTAGCCGGGTTAGGCTGAATTTTCGCCTGTATTGTTTTCCCGATGCCCTCGGAGGCCAGGCTGTCGTTTTGCTCCTCCTTATGTCTCTGCTAAGGTTAGTCCCTGGCTAAATATTGCCTACATGAATTGGAGGGTTTTCTAGCCCCCGACTTAAGGTTTGGCTCCAAGGGAACTAGTTAAGGCTCAGCACCATTTTGTTTGGCTGCTTTTTCTCTGCGGTTACAGCTAACTTGGTCGGTTGAATTTAGTTGTGTTTGTAGATCTCATTCCTTCTTTGGGGTACGTTTGTGTAGCTTCTTCTTGACAGAACACCCCGTAGTTTGCATTATGTAAGTATTTATTACTGAGGTTTGCGCCCAAGGTTGGGGCAGAGGGGTTGTCAGAGGCGGATGGAGGGGCATTTCCTCGTTCCTCTCTTGCAGTATCTTAGCTCTCTGGTAGGGTGGTTCCCGCACAGGTTTGCGAGTTAGTCTAGGTTAATACAGCATTCATTCCTATACATGGTGGTACCTTTTACATTGTGGAGTTACATTAATTATACCATCCCTATAGGTCCTTCATAGCAGGTTGTACATTTGACTAGTTTTTTGTTTTCATTCACTGTTTTGGCTTTCATTAGTTTCAGGTTACGTTTATTAGGGGTCGGCTTTTCGTTTGTTGTTTTGCACTCGGAGGTGTGTAATGCATGGGCCGTCAGTGGGTTTCAGGTGAATTAGCAAATGGAAGTTTACCTTCGGGCTGTGAGTTTTACGACACCTATTTCGAGAAATCCAATTTTTCTTTTCAGGAGTGTTGCATGTTGGCACTGCACAGGTACAGGTAGGACTGTAGTATGTTCGGACCCTCTTTTTCTGCGCAGGCACTTTTTTCGTGTTTTGTAGTTTTCCAGTTGCACTGGTAAACGGGCTACTGGGTTTCGGTTTTTATGTAAGTAGGTCTGACTGGCTATTTGTTGCTGTTTTGAGCTGTTCCCAATTGTCGTGGCCTTTGTTCTCTGGTCTGGTGTCGGAATTTTTTGTCTCGTTAATTCATGGTGCGACATATTGGTTTTAGTTCATGCCATCAACAACAAAGCGCATCTTCAAATTTCGCTTTCGGTTCCTGTGTCGGTTAATTTTATTAATTTCGTTGTTTAATTTTATATTTTGACTTACAGTTGGCGCTGCGTCTTCTCATCCTAATGACGCTACAGATGTCACAGTTAGGCTGGCGGGTTTTATGAGCTTAGGGGCTCAGCCGTCTACAGAGGTATGTCTTAGTTTAATTGCTTTGCTCCTTTGTTTGGAACCATTGGTACAGTGTCTGTCCAGGGACCGCCTGGTGGCGGCACAGCGGGGATCTCATCTATTGTCAGTTGTAGGTAGTCATAACACAACCCAGTTAAGTTATTGTCGCTATGTTATGTAGGTTGAGTTGGAGTTTCCCCATTCGCGCCGTCCCCTGTTGTTCCAATTACATGCAGCTGTTATGAGAGTGTTTATTGTTTATGGGTCAGGTGGTTCTGGCGGGATTCTGGCAGCTCTTTTCCGTTTGTTCCCGTTTTGGCTGAAAAAATTTGGGGCGTTTTAGGTGTAGACAGTTGTTGGCTGCCAATAAAGTATCTTCAGCGTCAAGTATTGTGTTTTTTAAATATTTTGTTTTAGTATATTACAGGGTAAGAATGACTGTCATGTATTATTCAGGGTAGCCGATATGTGTACACGCATCATCTATTTTATAACATATACAATTTACTCAATCAAATTTTGTATACTGCAAAAGGAAGATGGTTGGGTCACAATGGCTTTACATCACGATCTTATACTGATTTCCAAATTTCAGTTACTACAGTTAGGACAGGGCTTTGTTTGGGTTAGACTTGTAGGATTCAGTTTTTGGTACTTAAGTCTCTCTAATTGGAGTAGTTATTGGCGCAGCATTTCAGGGGACATCTCACGCGTACATGCAGAATTCAGATTTCTCTAAGTGAGCTGGTTACAAGACTTATTATGTTGAGACAGGTGGTAGTTGTGCACCTGGCGCCAACCTGAAACATTGTTTACCAGCCTATCGTTGAACGTCTAGCGTTCAACAATTGGGGGGTTGTGAAGGGATTTTTTTTCATTTTTCCTCATGGGAGCCTTGATCTGACCTAATTTGGTTCATGGGTAGGTTTTTTAGTTTTTTCCTCTTCACTCGGGGTACTTGTTTCCCCCCATATGCATCCCTGCTAGGTAGTTGCTATGTGTTCTTCTGAAAGTTGTGTTGGGATGGTTGGTTTGGTGAAGTGGTCATGGTACATAATTTTGCTTTTCATGGGAATTGCTACAGTGGACAGTATGGTTTGGCTTGTGGGTCGCTTTTTTAATTTTGGGCTGGAGCAACATGGTTTGGTGACGTGGCTTTTTTGTTGTTTTATGGGTGTCAGATAGTAGAAAGGTGTCACGGCTGGACTTAGGTTTGAATCCAGGGTGGAGTCGGAAGGTAGTTGAGGGGATGCTGCCTGGTACTGGAACGCAGCCGGTCTCAGTGGGGTATGGCTCATGAAGGAGACAAGGTTGGGTTGACATGAGAGACGAGGTACGGGTAAGGAGTCACTCGCTAAAGCTCAAATCCAGACCTGACTGGTCGAGCGGGAGATGCGAGTCTGGAGATGGACTGTGGCTAAGAGTTTACTGGTATCAGGCGGAGAGGTGGCAGGCAAGGAGGGAACTGTGACACGTAAGGTATAGGGAGCACAGGGAACTAGCTCACAGCATACGCTGTGACAATGTTGCACTGGCAATCAAAAGGCCTCTAGACAGCCCTTTAATACCCTCAGGTAGTGCAGGATTGGCTCCTAGCTTCCCTGACCAGGCTGTCCTCTGATTGGTCAACTCCGGCACCTGACCCCAGATCCAAGATGGCCGTGCCCAGTGAACTACAACGCAGAGGCGCCGCCCAATTCACCCCTTCTCTGCCACCACCAGCCAGCCACCCTCAACCTCCGGCATCCCACAGCAGCCAGCGCCACTCTCCAGGGACCCGCACCGCCGCCGGACGACCCACGCCAGAGCGTCCGGAGAGGTAAGGAGTGCACTCCTGGCCGCCGCTCGGAGCCACTCATGACAGTACCTCCTCCTTTATGGGTGGCCTCAGGACACTTTTTTGGCTTCTCTGGACTTCTGAATTAAACTTAAGTACCAATCGAGGAGCATGGACATCCTTCGCTTCTACCCAGCATCGTTCCTCAGGTCCATAGCCTCTCCAATCCAGCAAGTACTGGAGTCGACCATAGCGAACACGAGAGTCCAAAATTTGTTTGACTTCAAACTCTACACCTCTCTTGGTAATGACTTTGGGGGAACGTGGTAGAACTTTGCGGAAGCGGTTGAGGATCAGAGGTTTTAGCAGAGAGAGATGTGGAAGGAGCTGGGAATTCTGAGGTAGGATGGGAGTTTTAATCTGTAACTGGATTAATTACTTGTATGATAGGAAACGGGCCGATGAAGCGAGAAGCAAACTTCATCAATGGAACCTTGAGATGAAGATTACGGGTGGACAGCCATACTAGATCGCCCTCTTTCAGTTTGGACACAGCTCTTCTTCTCTTGTCAGCTCCTAACGGCCGGAGGTTTTCCGTAAAGAGACATACACTTGAGTCCAAATTTGTGAGAATTTTTGTAGAGTAGAGGTTACTGCTGGTACCTCGAAGATTGATAGTTCCTTGAATTCTGGTACCCTGGGATGTAGACCATAAACTGTGAAGAATGGGGTAAGACCTGTAGAAGAATGGTAAGAACTGTTATGAGAGAATTCTACCCAAGGTAGGGTTTCTGCCCAATTGTCTTGGGATGAGGACATATGGATCCGTAAGAAGGTCTCCAGGTCTTGATTTACCCTTTCCATAGAACCGTTGGACTGAGGATGGTAGGCCGTAGAAAAATTCAACTTGACTTGGAAGACAGATCAAAGGGCTCTCCAAAACTTTGCTACAAACTGCACCCCCCTGTCAGAGGTAATTTCGGTTGGGAGTCCGTGAAGGCAGAAAATATGGTTGACAAATAACAGAGCCAGGTCAGGAGCGGAGGGTAACTTTTTGAGGGGAATGTAGTGTACCATCTTCGAGAACTGATCTACTACCACCCAGATGGTGGTAAATCCGTTGGAGGGAGGCAAATCTGTTACGAAGTCCATGGATAAATGTGTCCATGGACGGGCTGGAATAGACAGGGGAAGCAAGGTACCAGCTGGAGCTTGTTTGGAAGTTTTATGTTGAGCACATAGTGGGCAGGAGGAAATGAATTCTGTGCCTTCAGTTTTCATAGCAGGCCACCAATATGAGCATTGTAGAAATTCCAAGGTCTTACATACGCCCATGTGCCCGGAGAAATGAGAGGAATTAGCCCAATTTAGTAGCTTTCAGCGTAGGTTGGGTGCCACAAAAATTCTCCCAGGAGGAGGTTGAATGTGGGTTGAAGCAAATACATTGGATTCTAGGACTGGAGTCTCTTTAAGATTCTCGGTGGCTGCTTTGGAGGAGAAAGAGCGGGAGAGGGCATCTGCTTTCTGGTTTTGGGAACCGGGACGATAGGTCAGAGTAAAGTTGAAGCGGGAGAAGAATATCGCCCAACGGGCCAGTGGGGAGCTGAGACATTGGATGTTTTTCAAGAACAGAAGTTTCTGGTGATCTGTGAAGACTGTGATGGGAAACGTGGCCCCTTCGAGGAGATATCGCCATTCTTCAAAGGCTAGCTTCACTGCCAACAACTCTTGCTACCCAATGGGGTAATTCCTTTCAGCGAGAGAGAACTTTTTGGAAAAGAAACCACAGGGATGGTTTTTACCATCCTCAAATCTTTGCGAAAGCACTGCCCCCACGGCCTCCAAGGATGCATCCACCTCTAAAGAAAACGGATTATTTACATCCGGTGGTCTCAAAACAGGAGCTGAGATAAATGCTTGTTTTAACATGTGAAAGGTGGATTCGGGCTCAGGAGACCATTGGGATGGGTTCGCCCCCTTGCGAGTTAGTGCGGATATAGGTGACACTAGGGTGAAGAATCCTTTAATAAATCTTTGATAGTAGTTAGCGAATCCGAGAAACCTTTGTATCGCCTTTAGTAAACTTGGATGAGACCAATCCAGGATAGCCTGTACTTTCTTGGGATCCATCTCCAGACCTGCGCCAGAGATAATGTATCCTAGAAATGGAATGAAGGAGACTTCAAACATGCATTTCTCCACTTTACAGTATAGATGATTCCTCCGTAGGCGAGTCAGGACTTCTTTGACTTGGGAACGATGTTCACTCAAGCTAGATGAAAATATCAAAATGTTGTCTAGATAAACCACCACTGAGACATAAAGTAAGTCCCAGAAGATTTCATTGACGAAATTTTGAAAAACCGCAGGGGCATTGCAGAGACCGAAGGGCATCACCAGGTACTCGAAATGCCCATCTTGAGTATTAAAAGCGTTTTCCACTCATCACTGGCTCGTATCCTAATAACATTGTAAGCTCCTCGTAAGTCCAACTTGCTGAATATGGTGGATCCTTTCACTCGATCGAATAATTCCGGAATGAGGGGTATCGGATACTGGTTCTTAATAGTGATGTCATTTAGGCCTCGGTAGTCGATGCAGGGGCGCAGGCCTCCATCATTTTTTGACACGAAGAAGAAGCCGGCTCCCGCTGGAGAAGAAGGTCGAATAAATCCTTTTTGAAGGTTTTCCTGAATTTATGCCGATATGGCCTTGGTCTCAGGTAAGGACAGTGGGTAGGTACGACCACGTGGCTGGGTCTTGCCAGGAACCAAATCGATGAGGCAATCCCACTCCCGATGTGGAGGCAATATATCGGCCCCTGCTTTACAGATCACGTCCTCGAAGGAACGATATTGGCTGGGAATTTGTGTGGAGGTAGAAATGTGGATCTCTTTGATGGGCCTAATTTGAGGAAGACAAGATCCATGACAAGCTTCACCCCAGGATAAGATCTGCATGGTTCCCCAGTCATTGTTAGGAAAATGTTGACGTAACCGGGGATATCCAAGAATGACTTCATGAGAGGCCTTGGGAATTACTAAAAATGTAATCTCTTCCGTGTGGAGAGCCCCAACTCGAATCTTCACAGCTTGTGTATGTAGAGATACCACTCCACTGGAAATTTGAGTACCGTCTACTGCGGACGACAGGACTGTATGCTTGAGGGAAGAAACAGGGATCTCAAATCTTCGGACGAGTTCAGCGGTGATAAAGTTCTCGGCCGCTTCTGAATGAAGGAGAGAAAGAACAACTTTAGGACCGTGTAAAAGTTCTAAAATAATGGACAGGATATAGTCAGTTTTAGCTGGAGATGAGGACATAACTCCCAACCTGGTGTCTCCAATGGCGGTTAGGAGCAGAAGTTTCCCGAAGGGCAACGAGGGCAAACAGCAACCAGATGCCCGGTCTCTCCGCAATACATACAGAGGTTCTCCCGGCGACGCCTTTGTCATTCCTCAACCGAGAAGCGGGCCCGGTTAATCTGCATAGGCTCTTCGCCTAATGGTTCGGATGGTGGCGCAGCTGAAGAGTTAGTAGGCCGGAATCTGAACCGATCTCCTCTGGTTTTATCGCCTTGTCATTCTCGATAACGCAGATCCACCTTGTTGCAGAGAGAACTAAGGTCGTTGAGTGTTGTTGGGAGATCTCGAGAGGCTAGATCATCCTTTATTTGATCTGACAGCCCACTCCAGAAGGCAGAGATCAGAGCCTCCTCGTTCCATTTAAGCTCCAACGCTAATGTCTGGAATTGGATGATATACTGGCTGACCGGACGATTGCCTTGACGAAGATGTAGGATCTCGGCAGCTGCCGAGGTAGTTCTTCCGGGTTCATCAAAAATTCTCCAGAACGATGTCAGAAACTCTGAGTAGTTATCCAACAAGGCATCAGGCCTCTCCCAGAGTGGTGAAACCCAATCCAGGGCAGTGCCGGACAAGAGAGACATGATGTAGGCCACTTTAGACTTGGGTGTTGGAAAGTTCGTAGGCTATAGCATGAAGTGGACATCGCATTGATTTAGAAAACCGCAGCACAGCTTAGGGCTCCCGTCGAATTTATTGGGTGTTGGGAGATGCAGATGAGATGGCATGAGGAGAGCAGGTACAGGTGGAGCTGGCGGCTGGTTTGTGATGGCAGGCATATTGACTGTGACTAGGGAAGCCTGCAGAGTGTCCTGACGGATGGACATTTCCAGTAGGAACTGGACCATTTGCCGTTGTGAAGCCTCCAGTTCCTCTAAGCGGCTGGCGATACCTTGGAGCAGGTCGGCCCTCAAATCCGATCCACTGGCCGAATCCATCTGGCCAGTGCAAACTGTCACGGCTGGACATAGGTTTGAATCCGGGGTGGAGTCGGAAGGTAGTTGAGGGGAAGCTGTCTGGTACTGGAACGCAGCCAGTCTCAGTGGGGTATGACTCATGAAGGAGACAAGGTTGGGTTGACATGAGAGACGAGGTACAGGTAAGGAGACGCTCGCTAAAGCTCAAATCCAGACCTGACTGGTCGAGCGGGATATGCGAGTCTGGAGATGGACTGTGGCTAAAAGTTTACTGGCGGAGAGGTGGCAGGCAAGGAGATACTGGAACTGCGACATGTAAGGTATAGGGAGCACAGGGAACTAGCTCACAGCATACCGTGTGACAACGTTGCACTGGCAATCAAAAGGCCTCTAGACAGCCCTTTAATACCCTCAGGTAGTGCAGGATTGGCTCCTAGCTTCCCTGACCCAGGCTGTCCTTTGATTGGTCAACTCCGGCACCTGACCCCAGATCCAAGATGGCCACGCCCAGTGAACTACAGCGCGGAGGCGCCGCCCAATTCACCCCCTCTCTGCTGCCACTAGCCAGCCGCCCTCAACCTCCGGCATCCCACAGCAGCCATCTCCGCTCTACAGGGACCAGCACCGCCACCGGACGACCCGCGCCAGAGCGTCCAGAGAGGTAAGGAGTGCACTCCTGGCCGCCGGTCGGAGCCACTCAGGGATTGCTGACTTCAGCACACACTATGAGTCCTCAGGCTGTGTCTGGTATCGCAGTGGCTAATTTATGCACGCCCACGAACACCATTGAAACGCACTGGCACGCCACCGTACTCTTGACCACACCCCGTCACCACCCACAAATGGCACTTCCTGGCAATCATTCTGTTGCTTGTCTGCGTAGCCACTGAGTACTCAGTTCTGACCGCAGTGTCTGGCTCGCGCACGCACAGAGATGCATACGCAGTGCAAATTAATTGATTGATTGCGTGCACATACGCAACTGCGTCCCTTGCTTGATCAGGCCCAGAGTCTGTAACCTGTTTGAATCTTGTCATCTGCAATCTTTTTCACCACTTCAGATTTCTTTCTGATGAAGTACACGTGTCATATGTTTTGAAGTCATATGTAAATCTCACAAAGTCTCTGTATCCACTCACAGATTTTACTTCATCTGAATTTACTATTTCAAGTGGTTTTGTAGTTCTGCATTTTGATTTTGGAAACAGGCAACGACTTTGTTTCCCTGCAATCAGGGGGCGCCGTCAGGGGGGGGGACTGCCGGGACTAGAGTCCCGGGCCCGGACTCTGGCAGAACGGGAGGGGACCCGCGCCCACTCCTCCCACCGCTGCACATGCATAGCCCACAGTGCACTACTCACTCCTCCAAGGGACAGTGGGCCTGATACAGAGCCGGACGCTATTTGCGCTCGCTCGATCAGAAAAAGGGGCCGGCTATTTAAATTGAGCGCTCGCTCTTTGCGGTCTGTTGACGCCTCTATATGTGAGCGAGCGAACGAAACATGCGCTCGCTATTTTGTAAAAACGCCCCCTGGCCGCTCGCATCCTACGTCATCCATCATTAATTAGATTAATCGAGTACATCGAAAGGCGTCTGAACTGCTCGCAGTGCTTGTGGTAGGATTTTCCTACCGCAATCATGCGAACAGTTCAGGCTAAGAGACAACCAAGTGACGTGGTCGATGATGCTGCTTTGTTAATTATGCACACCCTTAAAACGCCCGTTTTGACCGTTTGGCACGCCTGCGTTCGGATCTCCACTCCCCGTTTTCAAGCACCTTCCGCCGGTTACCACCCACAAACACCTCATCCTGTCACTCAAATTAGCAAGCACTCGCTATTTTGCGAGCGCTCGATTTCCGAACGCACTGACTGGTTGGCGCATGCGCATTACGACCCATACGCATGCGCGGATGTGCGAACATCGCTCGGAGTGAACGAGCGGCCACTTACGAGCGGCTCTGAATCAGGCCCAGATTCCACTCTTCAATCCACAATCGCAAATGGGGGTTTGAGCCAATGTAACAAGCCCCGCCCCCGTACACCTGCGAATCACGTCATTGTGGAGGAGGCGGGGCCTAATGATGGGCGGTGCCCAGGGCTACCTGCTGTTGCATCATAAGAAGCAAGTATGTGTGTGTCTCTGTATGTGTATTAATTATAATGTATTGTATATATGTGTATGAATGTCAGTGTTTATATATGTGTTAATACTGCTCTCACATACGAGCTACTCTGTATTAGGGGTCTATTTACTAAGCTGTGTTAGGAGATAAAGTGAACGTTGATAAGGTACCAGCCAATCAGCTCCTAACTGCCATGTCACAGGCTGTTTGAAAAATGGCAGTTAGGAGCTGATTGGTTGGTACCTTATCACAGCCTCAGTAGAGCCCGGAGTCTTCCCTACTGCATATGCATAGAACGCCGGGAAAATGGCAGCGGCTGACATTTTCCAGAAGTTTTCATGTAGCAACTCTCCTGCTGAAGTGAGACTTCGGAGAGGTAAGTATTAAAAAGTATGGGGGCAGTGTATGCAGTGTGGGCCCTCCCTGGACCCAGGGGCCCTCGTGCACCGCACACCCTGCACCCATTTTAAATACACCCCTGGCCTCAAGGGGATGCGGTTATAATACTGACCACGGGGATCCCGGCACTCTGGTGACGGAATCCTGACACCTGTCAGAATACCGACGCTGGTATCCCGACCATCGATATCCTGAAGGTAAGTAGCGGGGTTAGAGAGAGGGTTAGCGTTAGGGTTAGGAACTAGTGGGAGGGTTATGGTTAGGCACTAAGGAGGGAGGGTTAGATTTAGGGTGCGGGGAGGGTCTGTCTGACTCTCGTTGGCTACTAAAACAAACACACCGCCGCTGACTAGTACGAGTGTACTACCCGGCACTGGTGGCGGTGTGCTTGTTACTGTGTAGTGCGGACCGCCCCCCTGCGAGCGCATATGGTGTGACCTATACATGTGTGATATATATACAGTATACAGCGTTATTTATGTAGCTACCCATGGGGGATGATGGGTTAGATGTAACCAGCCTTGGAGAGTGATAAAGTGGGCAGAACAGGAAGCAGAACTTATTGAAAGTCACCTCCTTCACCCATTAGCCAAGATCATGGGATTTAGCTAAGCAGTCACTCATTAGCTGGTTTGGAGAAAACTAAGGAAGTCATTCCACTTACACGTCTTCAGAACTGTCTCTAGTCCTGAGAGCTATTTTTTATTTTGGATAAGTCTGGGAACTTTCTGTTATTTTTTAATATAACCTCTAAAGTCATATTGTTCCCTTTATCAAAAATTTACTCTTCCAATTATTTTGAAGAATTCTTCCATCCTCCACCTTTTGTGCTGTTTTATTCATTGCCAAAAGAATTATGCTGTTTCTTCTTAATACACCTTTTTTCCCCCCATGTACAGTAAGGCAGATATATCAATGTATGCCTTTAGATAGGATGAATTTTCATGTGAGGCACCGTAACCCTCATTACCATATTAATTAGGCAGGGCTACAGTGAGAATAGGAGGGGAGATTAAATGTCAAACGCTTTGCTCTCAGATGGGAAATTAACATATAGCACCGCTGAAATAATAAACAGTCTATCTAGAATTTAGCTGAGAAGGGCAACAACAGACATATTTTAATGACAATGAACTGATGAACCCGCTTCTGTTCCCGTATAATAGTACAGCAAGAAACTCAGATTTCCTGAACACCATTGTGTCATGTGAAAGAACTACAGTAGTCAGAGAAGAACATTTAATGGTGCTAGGATGGGATGTGACTGCTAGAGTCCTGGAGAGAACAGGAAAATCCTGTATCACTTTATCTTCGGCCCCGGACCTGGACCTGGCTTCACTATTTCTGCCAACAAACATTGTAATGGCTCCTACCGTCTCTATCTGCTGGAAGTCACGCACAGGCCTGCATTTAAAAGGGTTCCTAGACAACAACACACCCCATTTCATTATTTCAGATCACCAACCTTTTACCCCATGCTAACTGCATAAAATAAAATGTGTGTATACCACCAGTATACACACATTTTAACAGTAACTGACCATGGATTTTTCCTTACAGTAACACCCACAGGAATTATTTCCCCGGCTCTGGTAATGAACTGCACTGGCTGCAATCTATACATTAGCTAATTGCAAGCAAAACACAGGCAGATGAGCTGTTTGTGGATCAGCCCAAAACCTGTGCTGCAGGGAAGGTAATGACCAGCAAGCCCGACCTTACAGAAATCCCTAGATTCTGGCAGGGTGCCGAGGTGCGAGCAGGGACTCTCTCTCTCTTCTGAAAAGGGGGCGTGGCTGACCAGGGAGGGGCGTGTCCCTGTGACATGCCCCCAATTCATCACACTTGGGGGGCTTGCCCATCATTTACGGAGGTGCTGGGCTACCCCCAAGCTCTCCCATCACTATGAATAGATGCCATGCACAAACAAGTGGCTTGCTGTAAGCAGTGCCCCCAGCCTAGCGGGTACACTACTTACATCAAGCCACCCGTTATCAACTTCAGGCCACCGATGACGCTTTGGTCGACAGTTCTGGAAACCAGATCGGAAGCGGACGTTGAAGGATGGAACTCCTGCTCACGGACCCTGTGAAGAAAACACAGGCTGAACCAGGATGACCATTCACTGGGATCAGTGGATGGTCATAATTGGAACTTTTGGCCTCAGACTGGTGCAACCCGCACGAAAACGCCTGAAGGTGATGGGGGTGGGGATGACGCACAAAACACAGATAGACACAAAACACAAATCATGTTCATTGGAGATACTCTTGCCCTCTTGATGGACGAATGGTCCTGATCTCAGCACCTGTACTAAACACAAAGAAACATCCCAACACCATGGCTGCAATACCCTGACCTCTTCTCCCTAGCATGTGCCACCCACAACAAACTGGCTACTCATGCACACATCAGGCCCTTACTCTAGCTGACCCGGTGGACAACAACAATATCACAGGCTGTGTGTAGTGCACTCCCTTAACACGTTACTCCTAGACTTCCCAAACAATGCATTTACACAAAAATGCCGTAACAGTTATGAAACAACGCAACAGTACAGTTACAGAACCAAATACACAGGCAGGTACCTTACCAATAGCCTACCTTTAACTTCAACCTGGCTGCAGGAGAATTCATTGACTTACTACAGCCTACCTTTCATGGGGGCCTGACCGCTTAACCAATGGTGTTTATAAACATACAATTAATATAATCCTATAGGGCCTACTGCCCTTTGTGGCTTGGACTGCGAGGTGGGTTAATTAATACCTACAGGGTCTAGTGCCCTCTGTACCATGGCTAAGTGCCACCTAACAGGAGAACCAAACAATATCTATTGGGACTAATGCCCTCTGTGCCATGGCCTAGCGCTGCCTGACCTGTGGGATTAAAAGGAATACAGCATTTTCTTGGCTTCTGTAACTTCTACTGGCAGTTCATCAGGAATTACTCGTCTGTTGCTGCTGAAATTACCACTCTCACCAATAAGGGTCAAGATACCTGGGTGTGGTCACTGTAAGCAGAGGAAGCAGTCAACCAATTGAAGCAGTGCTTTATCTCCGCACATATTCTGAGACAGCCTGATTGTGATCAGCCTTTTTCTCTAGAGGTGGATGCTTCTACAGTTGGAGTAGGCACAGTACTTTCACAGAAGGATGAGGATGGGAAATGGTATTTTCGTGGCTTCTTTTCCACAAGTTTTCAACCCCAGAGAAAAACTATGCTGTTGGGGATAAAGAATTGTTAGCCATCAAGTTGGCCCTACAGGTGTGGCGATACCTGCTGGAGAGGGCAAAATTCCCTGTGACGGTCTACACAGACCACAAGAATCTTAAATACCTCAGGACCGCTCACTGTCTAAACTATCGGCAATCCAGATGGTCTTTGTTCTTTGATAATTTCTATTTGGTAATCACCTATCATCCAGGCAGCAAAAACATTAAAGCTGACGCCTTGTCCTGGGCATTCAGTTCCGTTGAGGAAGACGAAGTTCAGGAGAAGAAGCAAATTCTGAACCCAATCTGCTTCTTAGCGGTAACCACTAAGGTCAGGATACCACCAGGAAAGTCATTTGTGGCGCCTAAACTCTGTGCAAAGCTGTTACATTGGGCACATGGTTCACGCTTTACTGGCCATTCTGGGGTGACGAAAACTGTGGAATTAATTCTTAGGAATTATTGGTGGTCTACTGTCCATCGAGATGTCAAAGATTTTGTGGCAGCGTGCACTATTTGTGCTCAACAGAAAGTCCCACCCCACCCATCCTTGGGAGATCTGCATCCTTTATCGGTGCTCAATCGTCCCTGGACCGATATTTCTATGGACTTTGTAATTTGACATTATGCCAGAATTTCAACACTATCTGGGTAGTGGTGGACAGGTTTTCCAAAACCGCTCATTTTGTCCCATTAAAATCTCTACCTTCACCCCAAAGCTTGCAGAGGTGTGCATAAGGGAGATTTTCAGGTTGCACGGGTTTCCTAAAGATATTGTGTCAGAAAGTGGGGTGCAGTTCTCTTCTAAATTCTGGCAGGCATGGTGCAGATGTTTTGGAGTAAATTTGAGCTTTTCGTCAGTCTACCATCCTCAGAGTAATGATCAGACAGAGTGGGTGAATGAAAATCTGGAAAAATTTATTCAAATATATGTATCAGCCAATTAGGATGACTGGGTCTCCTTATTGCCATGGGCCAAGTTCGCTAATAATAATTTGCTTCATGAGGCAGCAGGTCACTCTCCATTTTTTATACAGTATGGATTTCATCCCGTGTTACCAGAATTACCAGCATTGGCTTCGGTTTCACTTCCAGTTGTTCATGATACAGTTAAACGTTTTCTCAGCATTTGGAAGGAAGTAAAAAAGGTCTTGTGCAGAGCATCTGCTAGGTACAAGACATTTGCAGACAGGAGAAGGAAAAGGATGCCTTTACTATGTGCTGGCAACAGAGTTTGGCTGTCAACCAAACATTTGCGCTGAAGGTGCCTACAATGAAATTTGCGCCTAGATTTATTGGGCCATTCCAGATTCTGCAAGTGATAAACCCAGTGGCATATCGCCTAAAACTTCCTGACACGCTTAAAATACCAAATGTTTTTCATGTCTCCCTCTTGAAACCATCAGTTATGAATCGATATTCAAAGTACAATGATCCTCCCATAGCTTTTCCAGTAGATCATCAGGAGGAATATGAGGTAAAACAGATTTTGGATTCTTGAGTATCTCGAGGTACAGTGCAATTCTTGGTAGACTGGAAAGGATAGTGGGTCTGATTCAGAGCCGGAAGCTCTTTCAGCGCACTCGCTCTGAATCAGGGCGGCATTTTTTTTTGGGAACCAGCTTCCTGGCTGCTCGCAGCTGCGAGCGGCCAGGTGATGGTCGTGACCATTGGGCTTGCAACGAGACCCTTGTGGTAGGGTCTTGTCCTTTGCAAGCCCCAGTGAACTTCCAGCTCTAATACAGCTGGAAGCTCACTACTGAGGCCACCCCCAAATGGCAGGCGTTACTTGGGAACACCTCCATTTTGCCAGCCACCCCTCCTCAATCACAATCGACAGCCGCCCCTTTTTGGTGCGAGATCCATAGCAATGGAGCACTCTTCGCTGGCTGGGTCTCGCGCATGCATGTGCTGGAGACGGTTCCGGCATGCGCATGCACAGTTGGGAACCATCGACCCGCTTGCGAGCGCTGTGCTGTTATAGGTCAAAGTAAATGCTAAATGTTGACCTGCAGTTTGCTTTTTGGTCTTGATTGTTCCTGTTGTATGTAGGAGGCTATCCCTTTCAATGGATTTAAACTCCCCGGAGGATGTTTATGCCAGAAAATCTGGATAGCCCTGTGCACAGTTTCTCCTTAAATGGAGCAACTGTCCTTGGGAATGTTCTTTTTAAGGGGGGTAGTGGGCACTCTTAAAAAGTAGATTGGCATTACTGCCCACCTCTTTGGTTTAGTTGGATATAATTATTTTACCATTTCTTATCTCCTGGGTTATATCCAAGAAATTAATCTTTGTAGGGTGAAAGGTGTATTTTAACTGTAAATTAAATAAATTGGAGTTAAGGTGAGAAACAAAATAAGTGGAAGTGCTCTCGGTCCCTTCCCAAATAATAAAAAGATCATCTATATAAAGGTCATATAGGACCAGGTGTCGGCCAAAGTCACTCCTCCATACATGGGTATCTTCAAAGTGTAGAGGTTCACGTAACTCGGTGCAAACCTGGTACCCATGGCTGTACCCATAACCTGTAAATAGAACATGTCAGGGAATAAAAAATTATTCTGTTTTAAGATAAATTAAATAGATTCCAGTATGAAGGCCTCATGTCTCCTTGAGAGGTCTCCATCTGACCTAAGTCTGGATGCTATAGCACAAATGCCCAAGTCATGGGGTATATTGGTGTATAAACTTTGTACATCCATGGTCAGAAAGGCATACGACTCTTTCCATTGAAGCTCTTTGAGAATTTGTTAGAAATGGGTAGTATCCTTTATGTGTGACCTCAAGAAGGGGACATGGGTTTGAAGTTAAATGTCAACATAAAAAGAGAGATTAGAAGTTAAAGAAAGAAATAAATAATAGGACGGCCCAGGGGTGAGGTGTTGGACTTTTGAATTTTTGGAAGATGATAAAATATAGGAACCACAGGGTGATGTGAAAACAAAAAATTTTAATTCTTCCTAGGATATAACCGGTCTAAGGCTGCTTCCTCCAAAAGGGTGTGAAGTTCTGCAGGAAATTGTTGTGAGGGATCTTTACTAATTTAGTATAAAAAATTTGTGTTGTTTAATTGTCTCATTGTCACTTTTGAGTAGTCCTCCTTGTTTTGAACAACCAAACCTTCTCCTTTGTCCGCCACCTTAATTATTATATTTGTATCTTCTGTCAACTTCCGAATAGCTTGTTTCTCCCATCTGCTTAAGTTTGTTTTCTTTTTATTTGAAGAGTGTTTCTGAGTACACATCTTTTTAAAGTCGTCAAGACTTGTTTTATAGAAACTTTCTATGCTTGTACTTTTATGTTTGATAGGGTAAAATTCTGACCTTAACTTGAATGTGTCTCTGTTAAAGTTTAATATTTCAATTGTTTGTTGTGATATCTCTGGGTCATTTTCATCTAAAAGAACTGAATGGGCATTTATCGCTGGTTCATGTCCTAGATCTAAAACAATTGGTAAAGCTTCTATTTAATCTTTTTTGATGTTACGTTGAGCGAAGAAGCGTTTCCTACATAATGATCTGACAAATTTATTTAATTTGACAGAAAGACTGAAAATGTTGGGGTGTGCAGTAGGGGCAAATTTTAAAACTTTAGACAGCAGTAGTTCACTGTCTGTTAGTTTTTTTAGATGAAAGATTGTATGTATTTTAAATAATTGTTAATTACTTTTTTGATCTTAGTACCTTTGATTTTTCTTTCGTCCCTCTTCTTCTACCTCTAAACTTAAACTTCTCTGTCTTTTTAGTGTACTTAACGGCCACTTTTGTTCTCTGTGAAATGCCCTGTGTACTCTCTTCTGTGGTTCTTAAAATACCTCTGGCTAATTATGACTTTTCTCTCTCCCTTGATAATTGTATTTCTTGGGTCTTGCACCCATTCTCATAGGCTGATCCTGAGGTGAATCTATCATTAAATTACGCATAGTTAAGAGACAGCTTATAGCATTTAACTACATGTCAACACCTTTTGCCTTGGCCACTGCAGCCCTAGGGCTTCTGGTGTTGTCGCTGATCCCACTTCTGGCAGGCATCGGCTCTTTGTTCTTCGGTCTGTTTAAACTCTTTTGTGATGGCAGCCATCTTCCAGGACTTCCGGCATCTTCTCCCTTCCTCTATATTCAGGAGCTCTTCTTTGCTTCTTACCGGCCGAGGAACTGACTACCACTTCCTTGCGCTGTCTAATTTGAGCCTGTGCCAGGGGGTGGGGCAATGACATGGCTCTCTACAGTCATCCCTGATTGGTCGCCGGTGTACGAGCCACTATGGATCACAGCCGGCGCCAAATTTGAAATGCCTCGCTGTGGTTGCCAGGGCCTGAATACTTGGAGACTCAGACCTCAGACCATAAAACATGTGGGGCAGTGGTGGAAATCCACCACTACCTCCATACCTTCTGCCAGACTATGCTGGTTTGGTGGGCGGGGACTGGATCCTACAAGATCCAGATCCACTGCCCTGCCTGGTATAGCCATTGAATCCTGGCCCACTGCGATACCAGGGGGGCCTCCTCCATGCCCCAAGACCCCCAGATTTGGAGAGTGAGGGTGCTCAATAGCAGGGTTAGTGACCTCACCAGTACATTGGCCCTTGCTAAACAACCACCTAGTTGCCCTAGTTTTTGCCTTAATGTATTAAAAACATAAGCAAGTAGTACCGTAACAGGGCTGCAGTGCACCCTCTGCCAGCCCTGCCCTCTGAGCGCAAGTTATCTTGCCGTTGCACTGAGGGGGCACAGACGACCGTTGCCAGGGAGGGTCTCCTGGTAATACTGAGAAGTGCAGCACATAGGTTACAGTAGCTAACTCCATCTGAAGATGACATTAGCTGCCGGGACCAAGTACAATTTTCTGGGCTTCTTCTGATTACACCTTCTTCCTAACTAAACCAACTACTGGTTATCTTTGTATTGCAGACACTTTTATAATCTCGGCTTAAAATTACAATGTCATTAATTCTGAAACATAGTGATAACGAGTTTTAGGCCCATCAACCTCTGATAGCAGCTGACGTGTTCATCAATGTATGACAAATGGTACACGATGTCCTCAGAAATAAACCATCAGGAGTACAGAAAGCAGTTTTTCTTTCAGGTCAACATTACATTTGTTCATGACCGTAACAATGGAGAATCTAACTTAGATTCACACATCACAGAAATATTTTTGTTTTAAATCAAATCAATTACATAAAATGAAAGCCTCTATTAATAGATACTCATATCTCTATTTTTTGAATAAAGGAAAGTATATTATTATTTGATCTTGAACTTTCCAATATGCAACCAACCAACCAACCAGAAGTGAGACACTAATGCTCCTGTTCGTCGCCATTAATCAGTGCATATATTTGCAGCAGCCTAATAGCACCCACTAAGATACATCTCCTGACAGGCGTATATGTCTATGGTTCCAGGCAGGGCCGTAACTAGAGTAGTGCGAACAGTGCTATGGCACAGGGCAGGGGGCACTGTTTGGGCCTGTCAATATTTCTGTTTATTATAATTCTCACTTGTAGCTTCTTCTTCTTTTATCCCCAGCATCTCCTGGCCTCCCCTATATCTTCCTTGGCCCTTCCCCATGAAGCCATGGCCCTTTTTCAGGTGCACTATCTTATGTCCCTATTTAAAAAATTGGGGGGGCGCCAATGCTCTCTCTAGAGCTCATCAGCAATTATGACAATATGCCCTTACGGCAGTGGCGTAACTAGGGCAGGGCGGGCGGGGTTCGTGCCCTGGGCGCCGTTGGACCGGCGGCGCGGGGGGGCGCCGCCGGCCATGGTACCGGCCCGCCCGCCCTAGTTAGCCAGTGTAGCACCGACCGCAATGAGTGCGGTCAGCGCTACACATTTACACAGGACCGGCGCTAGGCTTCCAGCGCCGGTCCTCTGCTGCACGCCTGAGCCCGTTCCCTCCCCCAGGAGGCGGGCTCAGGCTGTGCATAACACACGCATCGCCACCAGCGCTGGCGGCGATGCGTGTGTTAAACAGCAGCCAATGAGAGTCAGATAGACTCTCATTGACTGCTGCAGCACCCACTGCAAGAGCCGGACTTCCGTCCGGCTCCTGCAGTGGGTAATGGGACTGACGTCATGACGTCAGTCCCATAATGCTGAGCGCGCCCACCCGGGCGGGAGCAGCGTCGCGATCAGAACCAGGAGCAGGAGCAGAAGCAGAAGCAGAGAATCAGGTAAGTATATTTTTATAGATATATATATATATTTTTTTTTGTAACCTATCTGCACAACGGGGGAGGGGGGTGGCTACTACCGGGGGGACCTCTACTGGGGGAGGGGTGACTACTACTGGGGGGACCTCTACTGGGGGAGGGGTGGCTACTACTGGGGGGACCTCTACTGGGGGAGGGGTGGCAACTACTGGGGGGACCTCTACTGGGGGAGGGGTGGATACTACTGGGGGGACCTCTACTGGGGGAGGGGTGGCTACTACTGGGGGGACCTCTACTGGGGGAGGGGTGGCTACTATTGGGGGCACCATTGGGAGCACCTACTCTACTGGGGACTACTACTTGGGGGGGAACTACCACTGGGGGCATTATGAAAGGGGCCTACTAGAGGCACTGCACTCGGGGGACCACTACTGGGGGCAATAATAGGAAGGGCCACTACAGGGGGCACTGGATAGGGGGGATCACTACAGGGTGCCTGCATAAGGGGACCACTACTGGGAAAACTGCATGGGGGGGACTACTGCTGGGGGCACTATATAAAGGGCACTGCATAGGGGGGGGACTACTACTGGGGGCACCATATAAAGGGCACTGCATAAGGGGATACTGCTACTGGGCGCACTGCATTGTGGGGACTGCTACTGGGGGCACTGCATAAGGGGAACACTATGTGGGGCACTGCATTTTGGGGGCCACTACTGGGGGTACTGTATAAGGGGCACTACTATGGGCCTGCATAAGAGGGACCACAACTGCATACTGGGGGTACTGTATAAGGGGTACTACTGGGGTTAAGATGCATATGGATAGGAATGTTCAGTGTGAAAATAAAGGGGCGTGTCATGTTGACATGCCCCATTTTTAAGTGACCACGCCCATTTTTTGCCACGCACGCGCCTTCGGCGCGCGCACATATCGCTCTGTTAGGGGGGGGGCTCCGTTTTCAAATTTGCCCTGGGCTCCAAATACCCTAGTTACGCCACTGCCTTACGGTGATTGGCCTACGCTCGCCCCCTTCTTCCCAACCCTATTCCGCCTCACTTAGTTTATGGAGCTGTAATCTTAAAATGAAAACTAATGGCAGTGCATGCATGTTTAATGTGCATGCGCAGTAGAGAAATGGGTACTTTAATCCAAAACACAGACAAAACGACCAACTCTACTTTAGGCTCATTAGCACTAAGGGCCTGATTCACTACTAGAGATGTGCGCCGACCCTAGTGTTTGGTTTTGGATCTGGATCTCCGCTGGTTTTGGATTTGAATCTGGTTTTGTTTTTTTTTCCTTGGTGTTTTGTTTTTCGGTTTTGGTTTTGGATCTGGATTTTTTCTTAAAATATCATAAAAACAGCTAAAATCACATAAAATGGGCCTGTTTTTATTCCTACAGTATTATTAACCTCAATAACATTTATTTCCAGTCATTTCCAATCAATTTGATTACCTCACAATATTTTGTTTTTCATCTAGTTAAGGCCAAAAAGTTGCATCCAGCTAGCTGGCTGACTAAGCTAAGCGATACAGTGGGCTGCACTAATATGTGGCAGTTCAGCTTCCAATTTCCAACACAGATACAGTGTGTTATACAGCATGTGTTGGATACACCAATAGTGCACTTACTGTGACAGCAGTGTCAGCAGAGTGGGGTTGCTGACGGTGTCCTCAGTACATGGAATGGCAGCGCTGCGGTGCTGGCAGTGTCCTCAGTGCAGGGTACCGGTGGTGTCTGCAGAGCGGGGGTGCCAGCAGTATCTTCAGTGCAGATTTGCTGTCTGTGTTGGCAGTGCAGGGGTTGCTGACAGTGTCCTCAGTAGTGCTGCGGTGCTAGCAGTGTACTCAGTGAAGGGTACCAGTGATGTCAGCAGTGCCTGCTGTGTCTTTAGTGCAGGTTTACTGGCTGTGTCGGTGGGGGTTGCTGAAGGTGTCCTCAGTACATGGAATGGTAGTGCTGCGGTGCTGGCAGTGTCCTCAGTGAAGGATACTGGCGGTGTCAGCAGTGCGGGGGTGCCAGAGGTGTCTTCAGTGCAGGTTTACTGGCTGTCAGCAGTGCGGGGGTTGCTGACGGTGTACTCAGTACATGGAATGTGTTGGAGTTCTGGCAGTGTCCTCAGTGCAGGGCACTGGTGGTGTCGGCAGAGCGGGGGTGCCAGTGGTGTCAGCAGCGGCACTGCCGGAGGTGTCAGCAGTGGGGGTGTCGACAGCTGGTATGTCTGCAGTGGGGGGTGCCGGCAGCAGGTTTGTCGGCAGTGGAGGTGCTGGCCACAGGAACCAGCGCCATCTTCTTTTAGTTATTTTTTCTCTGCATTCAATGGGCTTAACGCGGATTGGCTGAGAGCCGTGACAGATGGCTCTGTCAGCCAATCAGCACTTTGCCCATTGAAGGCAAAGGTATTTTCAAAAATGACCGCTCGAGGCTAAACCTCGAGATCCGAAAGCAGATCGCGAGGTTTTGCCTTGGGAAAGGGATCCGGGGCAGGAAGGATCCCCGTATTGCGGGTGGGTTCGGTTCTCTGAGAATTGAACCCGCTCATCCCTATTCACTACCAATCGCAACTGCAAATGCAATAGCGATTACACACGCAGTTCAACTTCAATAGCATGCTAATCCATTGCGATCCTGTTGAATCGTAAATAAACCTTTAGTACATTCCTGCCTATAAACCTCTAAGATTCACCTGCCTAGAACCCATAAGACAAAACCTGCCTATACCTTCTAAAACCACAAGATGTCACTAATTAGTGCTGTGCTTAATTATACCATTAATAAAACTCTAAGACAGTTGAATAGCGGTCCAACGCGCTAAAGATTATTATTCAGGTAAAAGTACAGATGTTACCACGCTATGATCTAACAATGAGCGCAAAATAAATTGTACAAACATTAGGTCATAAGGTACAGTCAATACATACGCGTGCGCTCTGGGACCAGATACCGGCATCAATAATGAGACCTCCGTCGAACAGCATAACAGGAACACTGCAGACTGGCATCTTGTTTCAGAGCACTCACATATATACCCGTACTGGGATAAGCAATACAATAGAATACTGTAATAAATTAAGGGGTTTATAGCGCTCTCAATCCTGTCTTGAAATTGTTCCTAGCTGCTCCACTGGTAGAGGTATCCCAACCTCTAAAAAATTGGTTAAATAAATGATTAATAGTGGTGCGCTCTGGGGCAATTGTGATATGTGGATAATGGCCCCGAAAAAAATGAAGGAAAAAATTTTTTATTTTTTTTTAAAAGAAAGGAAAATGTCCAGCTAATGTCTCAACATAAAGTCCTGACTTGAATCTGTAGACAGTTTGTTCTCAGAATTATTTAGACAACTGAATAATGGCATGCGTTCCTAGTCCCTGACCGGGAATGTGTACAACAGAAAATCCTAGTGTCTCTTATGGAGTAGGATCTTTGGATAGTCTCAGAAAATATGTAGCTCTTAACGAGTTAATTTCGTGATGTCTGTAGGATGGATGTTCTTATATTGTGCTTGATGGTAACATACACCTCTTAATCCGCATTCCACCTCAAATATAATACATGGGCACAGTATCAGGGATCACGGTGAACACAATTGATGCAGGTAGGTAAGAAATGGATTGTACTTACCCAATATGTAGTATCGCTCCTGCTGGTTCTCCTTGTCCCGGTGCTCCTGCAAATGCTTCTGAGGGTGCTTGATACGTGGGGTATGCTGCTGCACACTGGCTCCGGCTGTGTCAGGAATGTCGGAGCCAGTGTGCAGCAGCATACCCCACGTATCAAGCACCCTCAGAAGCATTTGCAGGAGCACCGGGACAAGGAGAACCAGCAGGAGCGATACTACATATTGGGTAAGTACAATCCATTTCTTACCTACCTGCATCAATTGTGTTCACCATGATCCCTGATACTGTGCCCATGTATTATATTTGAGGTGGAATGCGGATTAAGAGGTGTATGTTACCATCAAGCACAATATAAGAACATCCATCCTACAGACATCACGAAATTAACTCGTTAAGAGCTACATATTTTCTGAGACTATCCAAAGATCCTACTCCATAAGAGACACTAGGATTTTCTGTTGTACACATTCCCGGTCAGGGACTAGGAACGCATGCCATTATTCAGTTGTCTAAATAATTCTGAGAACAAACTGTCTACAGATTCAAGTCAGGACTTTATGTTGAGACATTAGCTGGACATTTTCCTTTCTTTTAAAAAAAAAAATAATAATTTTTTTTCCTTCATTTTTTCTTTCATTTTTTTTCCTTCATTTTTTTCCTTCATTTTTTTCAGGCCCATTATCCACATATCACAATTGCCCCAGAGCACACCACTATTAATCATTTATTTAATACAATAGAATACGTTGGCAGGTTCTCATTGGTTCCTCTTCTTGCTTCTTCCGTTATGGTACAATTCATAGGTCAGTGCAAAGACACAACCCAGCCTCCAACAACCTGATTGTGTCCACTTTCCCGCTGCATAATAAATCTAGTCTAAACTATGGCATACAACATTTCAAGAAGTTATTCTCTCTAACATTCATATTTCATAGCCGCATGTTCTGATCTTCTCACTGATGCCACCGGAACGCTGTTGAAACAGAGTAGATCAGTACGGCACCAAACACAGTCCAATTGTCAATTACTAAGCCATAGTTACAGAAAACATTCATTTCTTTATATACTGACATTGCTTTTAAACCAAGTAATAATTATCCTTTTTGCATTACGGGACCATTGCTTTTAAATGTATGTATGCGGGGAGAAACAGCACTGAATTGCGTTGTGCGTCTGAGGGTCGGTGGGGCACTCAGCGAGCAGCACTAAGCTGGAAGGGCATCTATGTGTGTGTGTGGCCATGCCAGTATGATTTTGGGAAGGATCACTAAAAAGCTGACTGTGTTCTGTTTAACATTGTGTGTATGAGTTACAGGGAATTTTGCTACTTTTCAAATATAAGTCTGCTTGTGATATTATACACGTAAGTCCATGCATGATGGGCCACATGCACACACATACATACACATATATATATATATATATATATATATATACACACACACACAAGCACACATGTATTTTTCTGATGTTTTTAAACTGCAATTGCAAAATGTGTTTATACAGTGAATTTAGTTCTCATACAGGGTGGAGGCTCCCAGCAGTGCAGTCGGAGCCTCACTCTTTATTCTGCTTGTTTTGGTTGTGGGGATGGACTCAATTGTGTAGCTCCATAGCTAGGCTACATTACAATTGCCACAGCTCATATATTCTTATGTAAAAATGCTCATAGCACCACGGTATATTGTGTCATGTTATGGTATAGGGATTTTCTCCAGGATGGGCTTTGTATAGGATTCCAAATGCTAATAAGTTAGTGTTTATGTGTTAAACACTGTCTGCATGCATTTGAGGGAATGCTAACTATCTATTTTATTTACAAAATAGTGCTGTGAGATTTTATCATGTTGGGAAGTCATTTTTATGTGTGCTGAAAACTGTCAGTATGTGTTGGGGAAGATTATTAAAAAGCTGTTCGTGTTACTTTTTAGCAACTTTGCGTGCTGAATAGCTAAATTGTGACTTTTTAGCAATATGGCACTGTGTGTTGGCATTATGTATTTTTGGCAAGATGGCGCTGTGTAAGCTTTCTTTTTCTAAAATGGAGTTTTGCTGCCATTCACAAGATGGCGTCTTTCAGGTTTTCTAGATTGCAAACAGATTCTGTCTTACCCAATTATCCGGTTTCGACAGTCCACCCTTTGCTAGCCAATCAAGCACTATCACAACCTATTCTGAATCTGTTTAGCCATGCATGAGAATATACTGTTCAATGTTATTATGGTATGACACAGTGTGGTAATTTGAACCATTCAAATAATGCGTCTCCGGGAGGGACATAAAACTGCCCTCATACGCACACCACGGATCCTTAAGGGATCATGGGAAAGATGTGGGGATGCACCTATCCTATAAGGGGAGCCTTGAAAGGGGTTGGGACTGCATTACCTAAGATGACTTAAAACAACATAAACGTTATATCCATGCACGACCACTCAAACTCAGGCTACATTGTTATACACTACATCATAACTCAGGATTGTAATACAGATCTTCCTTAGTATTGTTATTCATATTTTCACATCAATTTACTGTACTGAAATTGGACCGGCACTCCCCTGGTTTGGTATAGCACTCCTCCTCTCGATTTCACTCCATTACACCAGCATCAGCTCCCGCCTCCTCCATCTATCCTCCGTCACAAGAACGAGGAATCTCCAGATAAACCAATCATGATGGAAATTCTGAAAGAAGAGTACACACATGAACACTGCAGAATGGTTCTTTTGCTGTGACACTGATCTACAATTTTCTTTTAGCTCAGGTTTCTCACTGTCACCTTTTAATTTTCCCGGAACAGGTTCGCAATTGCCAGATCCTCATTATCTGCTTCAACTCTGCCCTGCTTCTCCACCGGTTGATTAACCTTTCTGCAGTGAGTGGCATGGACCCAGGTATCTCTCTCGGCCACCTTCAAGGATGTGGCACTCATCAACAGCCCCTCCCATCGATCTATTAGGCAACCTGAGTGTAAAAAAATTTGGATCATAACATATTCTCCAGGTTTTACATCATGACAGTTTATCTCTGGCATATCGGGTGACAACAATTTCAATTTCTGCTGTTGTTGCTGCAACTGTTTGCTCATTGTTATAAGATACTTAACAGTGACTTCGCTGTTACTCTTCAGGTCTTCCTGTGGGCTTATAATTAAATGAGGTTGTCTACCAAACAGTATTTCAAATGGGGACAGATTAAGTGGAGGCCTAGGAGTGGTGCTTATGCTATGTAGGACCAAAGGTAGTGCTTCTGGCCATGCTAGTCCAGTCTCAGCCATGATCTTACTTAATTTGTTTTTAATAGTGCCGTTCACTCTCTCCACCTTGGCACTGGCTTGGGGTTGATATGGGGTGTGGAGTTTGCTATCAATACCCATCAATTTACACATTATCTGGAAGACGTCCCCAGTGAAATGGGTACCCCTATCACTTTCAATCATTCTAGGGATACCATACCTGCATACAAATACCTGTGCACTCTTTTTAGCAGTGAATACAGCAGTATTAGTGGCCACTTGGTATGCCTCTAACCAATTAGAAAATATATCGGTACAAACTAACACATACTTGAGATTCCTGCAGGGTGGTAATTGGATGAAATCAATTTGGATTACCTGGAAAGGACTGTCAGTTGGGGGAATGTGGGATGGTTCGGTAGGGATCATTTTCCCTATGTTCTTCCTCAAACAGGTCAGACAGGACATTGCTCTCTTTTCTGCTTGTAAAGAAAAACCCGGTGTGCACCAATATGCCTTCACTAACTTACACATACCTTGTTTTCCCAAGTGAGTCAGTCCGTGCGCTGCCTCTGCCAGACTTGGGTAATACACCTTAGGTGCCAGCGGCTTACCTTGTCCATCCCTCCAGAGTCCAGAGGGCTCTTGCCCACATCCCTTAGACTTCCAGGTTGCTTTCTCTTGGGTAGAACACAAACTTTGCATCTCAATTAATTTCTGCATGTCAACTGTTTGGAAAACCATTACTTGTTCTATGGGTACATTTGTTTTTAAACCTGCTTCCCACTTGGCAGCTTCATCCGCCCTGTTGTTGCCCAATGATACCGGATCTTCCTCACATGTGTGGGCTTTACAGTTTATTACTGCTACCATTTTGGGCAACTGAATTGCTTTTAATAATCCTTTTATGTGTCTGGAATGTGCGACTGGTGTGCCTGCTGCTGTCATAAAATTTCTCAGGCGCCAAAGAGCTCCAAAATCGTGAACCACCCCGAACGCATACCTAGAGTCAGTGTAAATGTTGGCAGATTTGCCTGCTGCCAATTCACATGCTCTTCTGAGTGCTACTAACTCCACCACTTGGGCTGAGTGAGGAGGACCAAGAGGTTCAGCTTCTATGATGTCTGTGTCATCTACAACAGCATAACATGTACATAACTCACCTGTGTCCGTTTGTCTATGGCAACTCCCATCCGTGTAAAGTGTCACATCTGCATTCTCTAAAGGTATGTCACGTATGTCAGGTCTAGCGGTAAAGGTCTGGTTAAGATAATCCATACAATCATGCGTATCAATACCTTTGCAAAACTCACTTTCTACCAGAGACTCATCCTACACTCTTTGTGCATTCTTATGCACATACGGTAAGTACGTTGCTGGATTTAACATATTACACCGCTTTATAGTGATGTTTGAGGGTGCTATTAGAGCTAGTTCCCATTTGGGGAATCTAGCTGAGGATATGTGTCTGGTTTGGGCAGAGTTCAACAGGGCAGACACAGCATGTGGGGTATAGACAATCATATCATGGCCCAATACCACATCCTCACTTTTGCTTACCAATAGAGCCGTTGCTGCTACACTTCTCAAACAGGTTGGGAGTGATCTCGCCACAGTCTCCAATTGTGCACTGTAATATGCTATGGGCCTACTGGCATCCCCATGTTTTTGTGTAAGGACACCTGCAGCACAACCATCAGCTTCCGTACAATACAAATCAAAAGGTTTTTCATAATCAGGTATTCCCAATGCAGGAGCTCTTGTCAGACTATCCTTAAGATTAAGGAAAGCCTGTTCTGATTCCTCTGTGTGTATGACACGATCGGGCTTTGAGGAAGAGACTAATTCCTGTAAAGGTAAGGCCAAAATAGAAAAACCTGGGATCCACATTCTACAATATCCACACATTCCCAAGAAGGTACGGATTTGCTGTTGGTTACGTGGCAGTGTCATGTTTTGTATAGCCTGGATTCTATCTGTAGTGAGATGTCGCAGCCCCTGGGTTAGGCAGTGTCCCAAGTATTTAACTCTGGATTGGCACGGCTGTAGTTTGTCCTTAGCAACCTTGTGTCCTGTTTGGGAGAGATGAAGCAACAAAAAGGTCATTCAAACATGACATAAACGAGTCAGAACATAGCAATAAATCGTCTACATATTGAATTAGAACAGATCCATTGGCGGGTTGAAAAGACTGTAAACAATCGTGTAATGCCTGGGAAAAGATACTGGGGCTGTCTATGAAACCCTGGGGTAATCGTGTCCATGTGTGTTGTACACCCCTGTATGTGAATGCAAATAGGTACTGACAGTCAGGATGAAGAGGTACAGAGAAGAAAGCAGAACAAAGATCAATGACAGTGAAATGGGTTGCAATTGGTGGAATTTGCATAAGGATGACAGCTGGATTCGGCACTACGGGAAATTGGCTCTCTACCACCTTATTAACCCCTCTAAGGTCTTGTACCAGCCTATAACCCCTCCCACCAGCCTTCTTCACTGGAAAAATGGGACTTTTGGCTACACTTGCTGTACGGACTAAAATTCCCTGCTGTAATAACCGCTCAATTATGGGATACACCCCTAACTCTACCTCCTGTTTTAGTGGGTATTGGGGAATTTTTGGGACTTGCCTTCCATTTTTTAAATTTACCATTACAGGGCTTACGTTTGCCATTAATCCAGTGTCCTGTCCATCTTTAGTCCAAAGGGAATCTGGAATTAGGGACAACATTTCATCTACCTGTGATGGAGTTTCATTTAAAACTGTAGAGTGATACATTATCCTTTGAGGAGTGTCTAACATATCCCGCACCTCGTATTCCATTCTCTCTGGGATATCTAAAAATACACCATCGGGGGTGCAATATATAACACATCCCATCTTACATAACAAGTCTCTGCCCAGTAGGTTAGTAGGAGCCGCAGCAGCCAGGAGAAAAGAATGCCTGGTATGCAACGGCCCAATAGTAACCTCTGTGGACTTTGTTAAAGGATAATGTTCCACTTTACCTGTTAGACCCATTGTTGGTACTGTCTTGTTGGTCACCTGCAAATTAACGGGAGATTTTAGCACCAACCTGGTCGCCCCTGTGTCTACAAGAAAAGTACCAGCTACATCAACCATCGTAACCGGTTCTTCCCTAGTACTTCCCGTTAACCTGACCATCTGTAGACTACAGGTATGACCTGACCCCTAGCGTTGGCTACCATTCTCCAATAAAGCATTTACGGCTACAATTGGAGCTGGTGCCTGCTGAACATTTGCTGGCCTCTGTGCATATCCCTTATGGGGATATCTGGGTCTTCCCTGATGTGGGATCCCTACTCCTTTTACTGTACAGTTTCTACTTAAGTGTCCTGTTTGTTTACAGTTAAAACAGGTTCGTGTTTCGGGTGAAGACATGTGGTGGTGTGAGGTTTGCGCAGAGGGTAAAGGTGGTGGATATGGGTAAGGCTAGGGAGGGTAAGGGTATTGTGGGGATAAGAAGTTGGTGGATAGCCTGGGACCTGTGGTTGCATCGGGTTAGTGGGATAGAGTTGTGTTTGTTGTTGAGTGGGGTTAGTGAGAGCACATACTTGTTCAGAAGCGAGTGTGTGTGCAAGTGCAAGTGTGTCTGTTGGCTGTGATGTTACCATCATTTCCTCCAGAGCTTGTATACTGACAGCCATTAGTTTCTCGCTCTGGGCTTCTCTCTTTTTGGAGATGTTCTTATCATGTTCAATGGCGGTTTCTATGAGGGTATCTATTGTAAGTCCCCGCCAGCCAGGCTGTGAGGTCTGAACCCGAGTTTTTAAAGTCTCTTTCAGACCGTCCACAAGTACCGTAACTATCACCCCCCTGTGGTGAGTGCTATCTTTAATATCCTCTATCTCAGTGTACTGGGTGATAGCCTGCAGAGCCCGATCGCAGTAATCTTCTGCAGTCTCACTCTCTTTTTGTTTAATGGTGAAAATTTTGTTCCAGTTAACTACAACTGGAAAATATATACCTAATTGAGTTACAATGCAGGAAATGTTACCTTGGTTTACTTGATCTGTTAAGGGGACATCACCATCCAATACACAATCCGTGATAAATTTTGTCACGTCGGTATTGCGTGGCAGACAGGCCCTTAACACCACACGCCAATCTTTATTAGTGGGTTCATGTGAACTACCCAAATTTCTCAAAAATCTTTGACATTTGGCTAATTCCTTTTTGGGATCGGGGAAATCATTTATGATGGAATTTAGTTCTGCTCTTGTCCAAGGACAATGCATTACTACTTCCCTCGTGGGCACTATACCGTTTGCGTCTGCATTTCCATTCGGAACAGTTATTGTCCGAATGGGATGCAGACCGGTAGCGCTGCTACCTTTGACCTGGTTACCAGGCTGGGGGTTTAATCTGCTGCTGCTACGTATGGTATTAACAACTTCCTCTACGGGTGCAGAGTGTGTTAACACTTCCCTTGCTGTTACCGATGGAGATGGCGGCACCACCCGTGATTGTGGTGATGCAGCATCTATCATTTGCACAGCATGGGAAATGGCAGACATTACAATAGGCTCATCATCCATATCATAAACATTTTCTTTATAATTGCTTAAGAGAGGGTACAAGTTGCTTGTTACATTTTTATGAGTTTTTTTTACATTGACTGCACCTACAGCCCCATCCGCATAGGGCGGCGGTGGTGCGCGTGAACCATCTGTACGACCTTCTGCGACGCTACCTTGCAGTGTGTGCGCACTATCAAGCGATGCATCCGCGGTGCTATTTAGCATCACCGGCGCATTGCCCGAGACTGTGCCCGCGATGCCTGTTTGCGTCGCGGGTACATTCTTCAGCCACATTTCCCCCTCGTGCTACAGTTTTAAACATTCAAAATATTTAACCTTTTTCTCTCGGGAGCGCATCAAACTGATGTGATCCCGGACATTGTCTAACACATTTTTATAAAATCTACCAATTCTGGGAAACGGTCTAACACTCTTCCTCGTCATATTAAACCATAAATCACAATACCTTATTGCATAAGTACCGTACTTGGTATGCATGATACGACGGGCCGATCCGATTGGCGCCTCTATTAGCAGCACATCATTGCCTAACATCTCTACTGATTGCGTGGCTCCCATTCTGAGACAACTCCTACGCTTATCAATAAAGATTTAAGCCGGTGAAAGACAATCAAGACACTTTCACTTACCTGTGGACGATTTAAGTCGGCGGCGCCCACACACCTGGATAAGATTTAGTAAGGCAACTTCCACACCTGGATAAGATTTGAAAAAGGCAACTTCCACACCCAGATAAGATTTACTAAGGCGACTTCCAAACCTATGAGAGTTTATATGTCGGCTACTCTCAAGCACCTCTATACAACAAAGACAACATGTACACCTGCTACTGTGTATAGAACGGTAAAGCTGCTTACCGAGCGGCTAGGCTAACCCTTGCACCTAGCCCTTAAGGATCATACGATACCCTTAACTTTGTTCAACAAGTATTTACTGTTACACACTTTTTTTCCTGCACAGAAAAATACACGTTTAACCCAGATATTGGTAATAGAGAATAGAGAAAAATGTAAACCTCAATGGCTTTGTTCAAACACGTGGCAGCACAACCGGAAGTACGTATACGCTGTTGTGTGACCAGTCGCATACACAATAATGTGACTACCACAGAACCGTATAATGACTTTGTAACTGCGTACGCAAAAATGCATCTCAGCCGCGTACTCAATACTGCGGCACCCCTCTAAACATAAGGTTCTATCAACAGAGGAAAAAAAACTTTTTTCCTCTCTTGTCCCTGGATTCTGATCAGCGCATCCTCTACACAATAACCGGCAGTACGCTCTCAGCAACACTGTGGTAATGAAAGACTAATGCGTCTCTCAAAAGGCGCCTCCACCCTTTTGCTGAGAGAGAACTGACCGAGTGTTACCGTGTATCAGATAATGTGATAAACCTACAAGCCCCCAACTGTTGAATCGTAAATAAACCTTTAGTACATTCCTGCCTATAAACCTCTAAGATTCAACTGCCTAGAACCTCTAAGACAAAACCTGCCTATACCTTCTAAAACCACAAGATGTCGCTAATTAGCGCTGTGTTTAATTATACCATTAATAAAACTCTAAGACAGTTGAATAGCGGTCCAACACGCTAAAGATTATTATTCAGGTAAAAGTACAGATGTTACCACGCTATGATCTAACAATGAGTGCAAAATATATTGTTCAAACATTAGGTCATAAGGTACAGTCAATACATACGCGTGCGCTCTGGGACCAGATACCGGCATCAATAATGAGACCTCCGTCGAACAGCATAACAGGAACACTGCAGACTGGCATCTTGTTTCAGAGCACTCACATATATACCCGTACTGGGATAAGCAATACAATAGAATACGTTGGCAGGTTCTCATTGGCTCCTCTTCTTGCTTCTTCCGTTACGGTACAATTCATAGGTCAGTGCAAAGACACAACCCAGCCTCCAACAACCTGATTGTGTCCACTTTCCCGCTGCATAATAAATGTAGTCTAAACTATGGCATACAACATTTCAAGAAGTTATTCTCTCTAACATTCATATTTCATAGCCGCATGTTCTGATCTTCTCACCGATGCCACCGGAATGCTGTTGAAACAGAGTAGATCAGTACGGCACCAAACACAGTCCAATTGTCATTTTCTAAGCCATAGTTACAGAAAACATTCATTTCTTTATATACTGACATTGCGTTTAAACCAAGTAATAATTATCCTTTTTGCGTTATGGGACCATTGCTTTTAAATGTATGTATGCGAGGAGAAACAACACTGAATTGCGTTGTGCATCTGAGGGTTGGTGGGGCACTCAGCGAGCAGCACTAAGGTGGAAGGGCATCTATGTGTGTGTGTGGTCATGCCAGAATGATTTTGGGAAGGATCACTAAAAAGCTGACTGTGTTCTGTTTAACATTGTGTGTATGAGTTACAGGGAATTTTGCTACTTTTCAAATGTAAGTCTGTGTGTGATATTATACACGTAAGTCCAAGCATGATGGGCCACATGCACACACATACATACACATATATATATATATATATATATATATATATATTAGGGGTGAGCGGGTTCGGATTTCTGAAATCCGAACCCCCCCGATCCGAGGCAGATCCGAGTCAGGCTCGACTTTTCCCACCTGACTCGGATCTGAAATCGAGGCAAAACGTCATCATCCTGCCTTCCGGGTCTCGCGGGTTTTGGATCCTATATAAGGTACCCGCGTCAGCGCCATTTTCTCACTCGGCTGTGGACAGTGAAGAGGGAGGGTGGGAGTTAGGGCTGGCTGGGCTGTGTAGTGTAGTGTAGTACAGTGTTGTGTTGTGCTGCTGTTGTCCATAAGGGCTGTGTCCACTCCTCCAAAGTCCATAGGGGCTGGCTGTGTTGTGCTGGGCTGCTGTTGTCCATAGGGGCTGTGTCCACTCCTCCAAAGTCCATAGGGGCTGGCTGTGTTGTGCTGTGCTGCTGTTGTCCATAGGGGCTGTGTCCACTCCTCCAAAGTCCATAGGGGCTGGCTGTGTTGTGCTGTGCTGCTGTTGTCCATAGGGGCTGTGTCCACTCCTCCAAAGTCCATAGGGGCTGGCTGTGTTGTGCTGTGCTGCTGTTGTCCATAGGGGCTGTGTCCACTCCTCCAAAGTCCATAGGGGCTGGCTGGACTGTGTTGTGCAGTCAGTTGTGCATAGGGGCTGTGTCCACTCCAAAGTCCTGTGCAGAGTCCCACTCCTAAAGGGGTGCTGTAGTGTTGTCCAGGGGGTGCTCTGTCCATCAGGGGTGCTCCCCCAAGTGCAAAAAAAAATAAAATATTTTCTGTGTTTGTGAATTGTGTGCGCAGTAGCCTCACATGCATCAACAAAGTAGTGCCAAGTGTGCGCCTATGTCATAAGTAAAGGGCCGGCTGGCTTGACCGTTAAAGGGTGCTGTAACCCCCAAAGTACACTCCAAACAAAATTAAAAAATATTTTCTGTGTTTGTGAATTGTGTGCGCAGTAGCCGCACGTGCATCAACAAAGTAGTGCCAAGCGTGCGCCTGTGTCATAAGTAAAGGGCCGGCTGGCTTGTCCGTTAAAGGGTGCTGTAACCCCCAAAGTACACTCCAAACAAAATAAAAAAATATTTTCTGTGTTTGTGAATTGTGTGCGCAGTAGCCGCACGTGCATCAACAAAGTAGTGCCAAGCGTGCGGCTGTGTCATAAGTAAAGGGCCGGCTGGCTTGACCGTTAAAGGGTGCTGTAACCCCAAAGTACACTCCAAAGAAAATAAAAAAATATTTTCTGTGTTTGTGAATTGTGTGCGCAGTAGCCGCACGTGCATCAACAAAGTTGTGCCAAGCGTGCGCCTGTGTCCCATAAATAAAGGGCCAGCTGGATTGACCGCTAAAGGGTGCTATAACCCCCAAAGGGCACTCCAAACAAAATAAAAAAATATATTTTTTTGTGTTTGTGAATTGTGTGCGCAGTAGCCGCACGTGCATCAACAAAGTAGTGCCAAGCGTGCGCCTGTGTCCCATAAATAAAGGGCCGGCTGGATTGACCGATAAAGGGTGCTGTAACCCCCAAAGGGCACTCCAAACAAAATAAAAATTTTTTTTCTGTGTTTGTGAATTGTGTGCACTGTGGCTGCACGTGCATCAACAAAGTAGTGCCAAGCGTGCGCCTGTGTCCCATAAATAAAGGGCCGGCTGGATTGACCGCTAAAGGGTGCTGTAACCCCCAAAGGGCACTCCAAACAAAATTAAAAAAAAATTTCTGTGTTTGTGAATTGTGTGCACTGTGGCTGCACGTGCATCAACAAAGGAGCAGCACCAAGCGTGCGCCTGTGTCCCATAAGTAAAGGGCCGGCTGGCTCATTTCTTAAAGGGTGGTGTAACCCACAAAGTGCACTAGTCTCCAACAAAAATGAAAAATTATTTTCTGTGTTTGTGTGCGCCTTAGCCGCACGTATATATCAATATAACATAAATGGGGGACCAAACTTTCTCCGATAAAAATAAAACAGGGAAAGATCAAGAACCACTTCCTCCTAGTGCTGAAGCTGCTGCCACTAGTCATGACATAGACGATAACATGCCATCAACGTCGTCTGCCAAGGCCGATGCCCAATGTCATAGTAGAGGGCACATACAATCCCAAATGACAAAGTTCAGGAAAATGACCTTGAAAAAAACATTTAAATCATCTGAAGAGAAACGTAAATTTGCCAATATGCCATTTACGACACAGAGTGGCAAGGAATGGCTAAGGTCACGGAGTGGCAAGGAATGGCTAAGGTCTTTCCCTTTGTTCATGACTAGTGGTTCAGCTTCACATGACGATGGAAGCCCTCCTCCCACTAAAAAAATCAAAAGAGTTAAGCTGGCAAAAGCACAGCGAAGAACTGTGCGTTCTAAGAAGATATCACAAATCCCCAAGGAGAGTCCAAGTGTGGTGGTGGTTGCGATGCCTTACCTTCCCAGCACTGGACGGGAAGAGGTGGCTCTTTCCACCATTTGCACGCCCCCTGCAAGTGCTGAAAGGAGCACCCACAGTCCACTTGCTGATATGCAAATTGAAGATGTCACTGTTGAAGTACAACAGGATGAGGATACTGGTGTAGCTGGCGCTGAGGAGGAAGTTGGCGAGGAGGATTCTGATGGTGATGTGGTTTGTTTAAATCAGGCTCCGGGGGAGACAGTTGTTGTCCGTGGGATGAAAAAGCCCATCACGGTCATGCCTGGGCAGAAGACCAAACATTCCACCTCTTTGGTCTGGCAATATTTCTATCCAAATCTGGACAACAACTGTCTTGCCATATGTACCAGCGCGTTCATAAAAAGTTACTGTCAAGTTCAGAAACTTTGGCTAAGACCGTAAGGAGTCCAGGGACACCTAAATCCCGTTGTCCTGTTGTATCCAAGCACCTGCAAACCACACCGTCAACTCCCTCCTCGTCAATTTCCTCCTTAGTCAGGATCGGAAGTAGTCCTGCAGGCCATGTCACTGGCATGACTGACTCTCCTATCCGGGATTCCTCCGGAGGATCCTGCATTGCTACGCCTCCTGCTGCCGCTGCTGCTGTTGCTGCTGCTGGGAGTCGTTCATCATCCCAGAGAGGAAGTAGGAACACCACTACTTTTACTAAACAATTGACCCTTCAACAGTTCTTAGCGAGGAGGATGAAGTACGACAGCACTCATCCTGAAGCAAAACGTATAACTGAGGCCTTGACTGCTATGTTGGTGTTAGACGTGCGTCCGGTATCCACCATTAGTGCAGTGGGATTTAGACAATTGATGGAGGTAGTGTGTCCCCGGTTCCAAATCCCGTCTAGATTCCACTTCACTAGGCAGGCGATACCGAGACTGTACAGAAACGGCAGAAAAAGTGTCCTCAGTGTCCTGAAAAATGCCATTGTACCCAATGTCCACTTAACCACGGACATGTGGACAAGTGGAACAGGGCAGGCTAAGGACTATATGACTGTGACAGCCCACTGGGTAGATGTATCACCTTACGCAGCAACAGCAGCAGCGTCACCAGTAGCAGCATCTCAGAAACGCCAGCTCGTTCCAAGGCAGGCTACGCTGTGTATCACCGGTTTCAGTAAGAGGCACACCGCCGACAACCTCTTAGAGAAACTGAGGGAAATCATCACCCAGTGGCTTACCCCACTTAGACTCTCCTGGGGATTTGTGATATCTGACAATGCCACCAATATTGTGCGGGCATTACATCTGGGCAAATTCCAGCACGTCCCATATTTTGCTCACACAATAAACTTGATGGTGCAGAATTTTCTGAAAAGAGACAGGGGCGTGCAGGAGACGCTTTGGGTGGCCCAAAAAATTTCTGCCCACTTTCGCCATTCAGCGACTGCGTGCCGAAGACTGGAGCACCAGCAAACACTCTTGAACCTGCCCTGCCATCACCTGAAGCAAGAGGTTGTGACTCGGTGGAACTCAACCCTCTATATGCTTCAGAGGATGGAGGAGCAGCAAAAGGCCATTCAAGCCTATACATCCACCTATGACATAGACAAAGGAGGGGGTATGCACCTGACTCAAGCGCAGTGAAGAATGATTTCCGTGTTGTGCAAGGTTCTCCAGCCCTTCGAACTTGCCACACGTGAAGTCAGTTCAGACACTGCCAGCTTGAGTCAGGTCATTCCCCTCATCAGGCTTTTGCAGAAGCAGCTGGAGAAAGTGAAGGAGGAGCTAAGACGGAGTGATTCCGCTCGGCATGTGGGACTTGTGGATGAAGCCCTTCATTCACTTTGCCAGGATTCCAGGGTGGTCAATCTGTTGAAATCAGACCACTACATTTTGGCCACCGTGCTCGATCCTAGGTTTAAAGCCTATGTGGTGTCTCTCTTTCCGGCCGACACAAGCCTGCAGAGGTGCAAAGACCTGCTGGTGAAAACACTGTCAGCAGAAGCGGAACGTGACACGTCAACAGCTTCTTCTTCATTTTCTCCCGCAACTGGGGCTGCCAGGAAAAAACTTAGGTATCCTAAGCAACCCGCTGGCGGTGATGCAGGGCAGGCAGGACCAAGTTTGGACATCTGGTCCGGACTGAAGAACCTGGCAACAATTTCTGACATGTCTACTGTCACTACATATTATACTGTCACCATTGACAGAATGGTGGAGGATTACATCGGTGACAGCATCCAAGTAGGCATGTCAGACAGTCTGTACCTGTACTGGCAGGAAAAAGAGGCAATTTGGAGGCCCCTGTACAAACTGGCTCTATTTTACCTGAGTCGCTCCCCCTCCAGTGTGTACTCTGAAAGAGTGTTTAGTGCAGCCGGGAACCTTGTCCCCAGGCGTAGGAGGTTGCTTCCACAAAATGTGGAGAAGATGATGTTCATAAAAATGAATTATCAACTCTTCCAGGTAGACCAGCCTCCAGAACGTACAGAGGGACCTGTGGTGGTGGATTCCAGTGGGGACGAGTTAATGCTCTGTGAGGATGAGGATGTACACAACACTGAAGAGGGTGAGGAATCGGTGGATGAGGAGGATGAGGACGACATCTTGCCTCCGTAGAGCCAGTTTGTGCAGGGACAGATTAATTGCCAGCTTGTTTTGTGGGGGCCCAAACGAACCAATAATTTCAGCCACAGTTGTGTGGCAGACCCTGGCACTGAAATGATTGCTTTGTTAAAGTGTGCATGTCCTGTTTATACAACGTAAGGGTGGATGGGAGGGCCCAAGGACAATTCCATCTTGCACCTCTTTTTTTTCTTTGCATTATGTACAGTTTGGGGCCTAGTTTTTCAAACTGCCATCCTGTCTGCCACTGCAGTGTCACTCCTAGATGGGCCACGTGTTTGTGCCGCCCACTCGTGTCGCTTAGCATAGTCATCCAGCTACCTCGGTGCAACCTTTTGGACATAAAAACACTATTGTGAGGTGTGAGGTGTTCAGAATAGACTGGAAATTAGTGGAAATTAAGGTTATTGAGGTTAATAATAGCATAGGAGCAGAAAAACCAACACATTCTGTGATTTTATCTGTTTTTATGCTTTTTTTAAAAAAAATACAGATCCAAAACACAAAACCCAGAACCCAAAACACGGAAGGGTGGTTTTGGCAAAACCAATCCAGATCCAAAACACGAAGAATGATCCAGATCCAAAACCAAAACACAAAACACGAAAAGTGGCCAGTGCACTCCCCTAATATATATATATATATATATATATATATATATACACACACACAAGCACACATGTATCTTTCTGATGTTTTTAAACTGCAATTGCAAAATGTGTTTATACAGTGAATTTAGTTCTCATACAGGGTGGAGGCTCCCAGCAGTGCAGTCGGAGCCTCACTCTTTATTCTGCTTGTTTTAGTTGTGGGGATGGACTCAATTGTGTAGCTCCATAGCTAGGCTACATTACAATTGCTACAGCTCATATATTCTTATGTAAAAATGCTCATAGCACCACGGTATATTGTGTCGTGTTATGGTATAGGCATACTTGCCAACTCTCCCTCATTGTCAGGGAGACTCCCTGAAATAGTAGCAATCTCCCTGTCTCCCTGAAGAGTCTAGCAATCTCCCTCATTTCATCCTTACCCCCATTTTGAAGCTGTTATATTAAAAAACAGAGCTATATACATTCCAATGGGATCATTAGTGTCATTTCCTTGCATTGGTTATTTAAAGGCACAATGATCCCTATGAATTTCTGAAAAGTATTAGTGTGTTTTCATCAACAAACAGATTTTACTAACTGCTTTTGGGCTGGTTTACATTTGGATGTAAGTCAGGTTTAGGACACGCCTCTCAGCTTTATCAGTACACGCCCCTCACATTTATGACACGCCTCTCAGCTTTATCAGTACACGCCCACTGTAACACGCGCTCATAGGTGCTGCTTTCACAATCTCCCTGAAATGCTTTTTCAAAAGTAGGCAAGTATGGGTATAGGGATTTTCTCCAGGATGGGCTTTGTATAGGATTCCAAATGCTAATAAGTTAGTGTTTATGTGTTAAACACTGTCTGCATACGTTTGAGGGAAGGCTAACTATCTATTTTTTTTACAAAATAGTGCTGTGAGATTTTATCATGTTGGGAAGTCATTTTTATGTGTGCTGAAAACTGTCGGTATGTGTTGGGGAAGATTATTAAAAAGCTGTTCGTGTTACTTTTTAGCAACTTTGCGTGCTAAATAGCTAAATTGCGACTTTTTAGCAATATGGCGCAGTGTGTTGGTATTATGTATTTTTGGCAAGATGGCGCTGTGTAAGCTTTCTTTTTCTAAAATGGAGTCTTGCTGCCATTCACAAGATGGCGTCTTTCAGGTTTTCTAGATTGCAAACAGATTCTGTCTTACCCAATTATCCGGTTTTGACAGTCCCTATGCCGTCACAGCACAACATAAGGATGCCCACTTTACCTTACACGCAAGACTGCGAAACCATTGGTACAATCAAGTACAATATCAGACCATATTTTGCTAACTTCATTGCACGCTATGAGGCCTCAGACTGCGTATGGCATTGCAGTGGCTAATTTATGCGTTCAACCGCACTGACACGCCTGCGTTTCCCTGACCAACCCCTCATCACTACCCACAAATGGCACTTCCTGTCAATCACTCTGCAATGGTTCTGCATAGTCCTTGCTATCACAGTCCCGATCGCAGTGGCCGGCTCACGCTTGCGCACTGCCCTGCACACGCATGCACAGAATGCAACAAACAGCCGATTGCGTGCAAAATCGCAGTTGCGATCGGTAATGAATCAGGCCGTAAGAGCGGTACTATGCTATTGGATTAACATGGTAAATTTGTAAGGTATTTTAAATAGGCTGGAGTACAGTACCTTCTAATTTGCCTCTTCAACCTTTTCCGAGGGCCGTGCTGCTCTGCAAGGAATTTACTTACCACTGTGCTACAACAATATCTCCATAGTTACAATTTCTGAGCTTAAAATGCATGAAAACAAACTCATGTGAGCTTCACATGTGTTTTAATTATAGATTTTAACACATTTTGGATGTTCTTTGTTTCCATGCATTGCATTTTATTACCAGTATAATCTAAACAGGTTGTGCTGTATTTCAAACTAGCTGAAGCACCCGGCGTTGCCCGGGTTTAAATCTTCACGTTATTAAGTTTTATTATGTGATGTCATTCAAATCCATCCAGTGGTAGGCCTAGAACAGGCTTCCAGGGTTAAAGTTCTGGCTGGCACACTCCGCCGTGAGATCCGACCGCGACCCCAAACACTCCGTCAGGCATTCCAGACCAATTGCCACCTCCCTGTGAAGTTTTCATCCAAATCCATCCAGTGGAAGGCCCAGAACAGGCTCCCCGGGTCAAAGTTCTGTCCAGCGTACACCAACAGGAGGTCTGACCGGGAACCTACCCCTCCCTAAAACCTGGCCAGAATTCAACTGGACCACCTCACATTGGTTTCATCCCAATTGGTGCAGAGGTGTCCAAATGCATAACTGGACAGACAGACAAACAATCAAACAAACAAACAGACCAATGGATTTTATATATAAGGTGCAGTGGGCCTGATTCAGAGCCTGACACTCTGACCAGAGCGCGCGCTCTGAATCAGGGCAGGCCTACCTAAATTTGGAGCGACCTCCTGGCTGCTCGCATAGCTGTGGGTGACCACCCACAGCTTATGCGAGCGGCCAAAAAGATGGTCGCGATGGTCAAGACCATCGCGACCATCGGGCTTGCGACGAGACCCTTGCGGTAGGGTCTCGTCTGCCGCAAGCACGGAGTGCTTTTGGCTCTATCAGAGCCAAAAACACTCCAACTGACATCACTAGTGATGTCAGTGGGGCCGGACCCAGACGGTAGGCGTTAGCATGGGAACGCCTCCATCTGGGCAGCCACACCCCCGACACGCCCACCAAAGGGGGCGTGCTGTCAATCACCATCGACAGCACGCCCCCTGTGGTGCGAGACCCAGAGCGACGGCTTCCCAGCCTCCGTCGTGCGCATGCGCATTTGGGTAACATCGACCCGCTTGCGAGCGTACAGCGCTCGCGAGCGGGTCTGAATGAGACCTTGTGTTACTATTTTAGACACTTGTACAGCAGGTAGGTGTGACTGATCTCTAATCATATGTGCCGTAACACTCACCTTTACACACTGCGCAGTTACACTTGTTAGATAAATGATTCAAAATTCATGACCATATTTGATTTTCACTTTGTTTAGCTTTCGGCCAGCAGATGTCGCTGCTTTAATTGTTGTATTATGTGGGGAGATCAGACATTAGAGATTACACATCAGCTGAATACATGCTCGTCTAGGTCAGAAATTTCAAAAGTACAGTACGTACTGCATTTCATTTAAAAATATCCAGCACAAGCAAGACAATAAATAAATATAGCAAAAAAGTATGCATTAATGTCTAATAAAATACATGTTATTGCAAAGTCCAATTATATTAAAATTATATGCGCATATTTTAAAATCACACTCTGGACATTTTATGACGGTAGATGTAGCCTAGTAACTAGTGTATATCTGCCTTTCTGTTTTATTGCACAAAAATGACATACTGTACAGATTGCTCCAGCTCATTTTCCCTATCCAGGACATAACGTGCTTCTGTATTCTTTGCTCACCTGTTACTGCAGTAAATATTGTAATTCCATAAATGTACAGAACAGCATGAAATAAAGTTCTTTCCAATCATCTATTTTACAGAGCAGTAACGCAAACAGGGAAAACAATATAACATAATTACAGTACATAGAGTATTGGATCGTACTACAGCAAAGCACAAGTAGAAATACAGGAGACAATACAGTAACAAGGAGGGTAGTACATAAAGCAAAGGTAGGGAACAGGTGGGGAAAGAATCAAAGAACAAATGACCTCGCGTTTAATGAGGCACCTGGATTTGACTAAAATCAAGTATCTCTAGCAGCCAATCAGCACTAACACGTGGAGAATGCCTATCTCCACAAATAAGAAAACCAATACAAAAAATGTGTAGTACTATGTGGCGCTCAAAAAGACTACAAGTGCATAATTCCAAGTAGTAACAAAATGATTTAATTTAATAGATAGATTAAATAAACCACAAATTAAATGACTCCCGGCGGTACAAATAAAAATAAACAATAATACACATCATACTTGCCTACTTTTGAAAAATACTTTCAGGGAGATTGCAGCAGAATGCGCCGTTGAGGGGACGTGGCCTGCCCCAAAGGGCGTGTCTAGCTCCACCCATGGGTGTATATATTCCTATAAACTGAGGGCCTGATTCAGAGCCGCTTGTAAGCGGCCGCTCGTTCGCTCCGAGCGATGTTCGCACATCTGCGCATGTGTATGGGTTGTAATGCACATGTGCCAACCAGTCAGTGCGGTCGGAAATCGTGTGCTCGCAAAATAGCGAATGCCTGCTAATTTGAGTGACAGGATGAGGCGTTTGTGGGTGGTAACAGGGGAAGGTGCTTGAAAACAGGGAGTGGAGATCCGAACGCAGGCGTGCCAAACGGTCAAAACGGGCGTTTTAAGGGAGTGCATAATTAACAAAGCAGCGTCATCGACCACGTCACTTGGTTGTCTTTTAGCCTGAACTGCTCGCATGATTGCGGTAGGAAAATGCTACCACAAGAATAGCGAGCAGTTCATACACCTTTCGATGTACTCGATTAATCTAATAAATAGCGGAGATGATGTGAGCGGCCAGGGGGCGTCTTTACAAAATAGTGAGCGCATGTTTCGTTCGCTCGTTCAGACATAGAGGCGTCAACAGACCGCAAAGAGCGAGCGCTCAATTTAAATATCCGGTCCCTTTTTCTGAACGAGCGAGCACAAATAGCGTCCGGCTCTGAATCAGGCCCTGAGACCCTAGCTCCCTCACTGACAGGGCAGTTTCTAGGGTCTGAGGCTCCCAGTGCGAGCAGTCAAAATGCGACCCCCCCCCCCCCTTCCCTCAAGAAGCAGTAATATTGTGGGCGTGGCCTAATCATGGGGGGTGTGGTACCACAGTAAGGGAGCGTTGTCTTGAAAGACCACAGAATGTCAGCTGCTGTGACTACTGAGCCCAGGGGTGGCTAACCTGTCAGAGGCAAAGCGCTGAAATATATACGTAGTCAAAAGAAAGACAGACATCATGCGCGCGCCGAAGGCGCGCGCGCTAAAAAATTGGGGTGTGGCCTAGCTGTCACAAACCCACGCCGCACTTGTGTGTGCATGCCTTTGGTGTGACCCCATTAGTAGTGCCCCCTATAGTCTTGTGCCCCTTGTAGTCATGTCCACATTGGTAATGTCCCCAACAGTGATGTCCCCAGTAGTAGAGCCCAGGTGCCCCCAGTGGTAGTGTTTCCCCCAGCAGAAGTGCCCCCAGAGTAATGTCCCCAGTAGTAGTGCCCAGATGCCCCCAGTGGTAGTGTTTCCCCCAGCAGAAGTGCCCCCAGAGTAATGTCCCCAGTAGTAGTGCCCAGGTGCCCCCAGTGGTAGTGTTTCCCCCAGCAGAAGTGCCCCCAGAGTAATGTCCCCAGTAGTAGTGCCCGGGTGCCCCCAGTAGTAGTGCCTCCCCCAGCAGACATGCCCCCCCCTCCAAGTATTGTCCCTAGTAAAAGCCGCGTGCACACACAAAAAAAAAAACACTAATACTTACCATAAGCCCCGCTCCGGCGTCCGCTCCGCTTGGCTGCTCCTCTGCACTATGGGAAAGACGTCATGAGTCATGACGTCTTTCCCATAGTGCACACTGGGGGAGCCGGAAGCCGGAGCTTCCGTCTCCGGCTGCTCTGCTCTGCCCTGCCCTGCCGGGCGCCCGCTGGTAACTGAATCTCAGCAGGCGCCCGGCAGTTCACAGGCTTTCTACAGCAGGGGTCGGAGGAGGCACGCCCCGTGCGATTGCACGGGTCGCCCGGCCCTAGAAACGGCCCTGCTCACTGACATTAATATATCTCTGCCGTACCACATTCACATTACTAGATGCCCTCCACACACACATATTCACACATATACACACACTCACACATGCATTCACACACATTCACACACTTACACATACATTCACACATTCACACACACACACATTCACACACTTACACATACATTCATTTCACACACACACATTCACACACACATTCACACACATACATTCACACATACATTCACACACACACATACATTCACACAAATTCACACACACACACATTCACATACACACATTCACACATACAGTCATACACTCACACATACATTCACACACACACATACATTCACACACACATTCACACATGCATACTTGTTTTTGTGACCTTTTCAGGACCCATGACTGGTTTGTCCATCATGGGGACGCCTGCTTCCCATTGCCCAAACAGCTTGATCAGCAAACCGTGCCTGCTGGTGGGTATCTATATCATATCACCCGGCGCGCATGTGCCGTATAGCTTGGTGACAGAAACCGGACACCATTATACCTCACCGGGACCTAGTCAGTTTTTCCTAACCATGTGGGTACTCCCTATGCCTCACTGGGACCTACTCAGGTATTCCTAACCATGTGGGTACACCCTTTGCTATGACCACTAAATGGTTTCACCACAGTAAATAAAAAAGACGCCTTGGTTGGACCAACATAAATTTTATTCAGGCTGTACACTGTCGCTTGATAGCAGTTATTCGGTTTTTTATGTAGTACTTGACTGACAGCCAGTTCCTAGCCTTCAGAGCCTGCTCCTCAGCGCCGAGGCAGGCGTTACAATCCTTTTTGCCGGGGACCTTGCAGGAGAGGATGAATCTCATCAGGTGTCTCTCAACTGCTGCTGCTTCTTTTCTGCTCCACGGTTTCTTTTTAGAGCCCATGCAATCACCTATGCAAGACAGGGAAGAGATCAGTCAACCAAAAACTCACCGCCAGCCCAAGCCACCCAATGAATTTGATGGACACACACCTTTAGTAGCCATGGGTGCATGCCTCTCCATCACTTTCAGTGCACTGGCATCTCCCTCCTCCACATGCACTGCTCCAGCTTCCACCTCTGGCTCATCATCAGACTCATCACTGGCTAGCGGGATTGGTTCTGGAAATACAAAGATAAACAGAGATCCCCGGTCACAGTTTCCCCCTTAGACTGTCAGCCCATGGAACAACCAGTCGGGTGAGGGACCATGCTACTTACCATTGGGATCAATGGAGATTTCTTCCAGGCTTTGTCCCTTAAAGTCAGCCAATCGACCTTGCTGGAGTGCCACAAAGAGTTTGCTAATTTTTGCCAATTGCAGGGTACCTTCAGGGAGGCGGTAGTACTGGCGGTGCACCCGGATATCGTGCCCTAGGAAATCGGCCAGCTGATCCATCTCCGTGTCACTCATGTTCAGCACCCTCGAAAGGGTGGCCACATGTTTCCGAAGCCTGGTAGAGGAGAGAGCTTCTGGATGCTTGGCTCCACATGCCCGTGCATAGAGTCGAACGCAGTCGGATCCTCTGAGGTGTGACAAGGCGGAGGGTCTTGCAAACATATATACATTGTCAGGACTGACACCACACTCTACCCTTTTCTCTGTGAGGTGCTCCAATGCCCTCTGCATGCAAGGGGACAGGAGGACAGGGACTTTCCTGCCTCTCTTACCAGGAATCTCAATGCGTGTGAAGTGCTGACATAGCCTCTTTTCTGGCTCTGACAGGGCCAGCGCCACATCACCCTGTAAATCAGCTGTGTGCCGAGATGCAAAAGAGCAAAGCTTCATCTTTGAGACCTCACCTTCCCTACGTCGGTTGAATAGGATTAGTTGTGTGAGGGTTACCTTGGCCAGCAGCAACCACTTCTTTGTGGTCGGGTGAGTGGACAAATCCTCTAGGTATTCCCGCTGTCTGTCAGTGAGATAAAGGTGCAACTGTTTTACATCATCAGTGAAAGGTAGAAGGGGGGGGGTGTTCCATTTTTGCTCCTCTAGGGTTTTGAGGGCAGCAGCCGAGATCATCTCGCTCCACCTTGCCTTGTATAGTTTTTGGAAGCTCCGTGCGCTCTCCACGGTCGGGGCATGGCCCTCCATAAGTGCCTGGCACTCAACCATGGTAGATATTTTTTGGAGGCTATGGCCCACTTTCAGGGCCAGTGAGGGAACCTTATAGGTATTCGTCAATTCAGCATAGCCGGCCAGGCTCCTTACGGCAGTTATGACCTGCAGGAAGTTTGCAGGGCAGATGAACTCTGCCATGCTCCTCAGAGGACTAACCATCCTGGCATGCAGTAACAGTCGCCCCACCTCTCTGAGCTTCTGCCGTATATAATCATGCTTACTGACATCCGAACCATGCCGGTTAAAGAGGTGGAGACCAAACTGCATGATGCAAGGGTCACCCTTTATTACCTGTACCACATCATCGTGAATCATATCACACAGCACCTTCCAGAGGCCCTTCCCAACACCCGGTGGAACGGGAGTGGCGTAAGCACAGAGGGATTGCACTCTGGTCCTGCCTGGTTTGGTGTTGGCAGGACCTTTTTTCAGCGGGCACCTTTTCACATGACGCCAAAGGTGTTGCCTTGAGAAAAGGCCCTGGCAATATGCACAATGCATGAAGTCTTGGGGAGCCACAGCTTCACCAGGCTGCTTGCATGGAAGTAGGACACCGCAGCCCTCACGTAGAACCCCGGCATTATGGGCAAAGTTCCCCCGGTTGCGAATCAGGTTAAGCTGTAGCCGCCTTTCCCTTGAACACTTTGGGTAGCTCAGTGCCCGGGCTGCCTCAGGCTCATCGTGGTGGATGGCCTCCACGTGCCTTGCAATTTTTGAGAATGGCTTCTCGCACCATAGACAATAGTTCTTTTTTTTATACACCTTTGAGCCATCACATTTTTTGGTAAGTACCTGGACTGTCACAGCGTGGTTTTTTTTTGAGGAGCAGAAACCTGGGCCAGAAATTGGAGAATCTTTGATAGCAGAGTGACCCTCAGCCAGCATATGTGTCCCATGACGGGCCCGCTCATCCCCGCTGCTGTCTTCCAAACTGTCCGCCTCAGAGGAGTCAGGGAAATAGTCTTTGTCACTGCCGTCAGTGCTGCTGTCAGTGATGTCACCGGGTGCACCGCTTAGCTCCATATTTTCCACCTTTAAAATAAACCAGAAAAATAAGGGTCAGCCCACCCGTGATAAAATATGCATGGTAAACGAAGCAAAAGGCCGACACCTACCGGCACAGCTGGAGAAACCTCCCCACAGTGGCACGAAAACCTGAAGCTTCCTGGTTCTGTGTGTGACGCAGAAAAAACCCGAAGCTGCCTGGTTCTGTGTGTGACGCAGCGCGCCTTTTTGAAAGAACCAATCAGGCCTCGAGTCCCAGCATGTGCCCGCCTGTCAACCCTTAATCCCAGGGAGGGGAACCCGGCGGCTCTCTCACCACCTTTGAAAAATATGATGACACCTAAACCTGGGTAGACTGAACCCCTCACAATAAAAAAAGATGCTGACAACTAAGCAGGGTAGACTTCCCCCCCTTCCAATGAAACAAAACAAGAAAAAATATAAAAAAAATAAACAATAAAAAAAATTTGCCGACACCTACCGCCGGGTAGACCTAACCCCTCCCAATAAAAAAAGATGCCGACACCTAAGCCCGGGTGGACTGCCCCCCCCCCCTTCAAATAAAACAAACAAAAAAACAAAATTGC
>JAUIMM010000312.1:4155000-4257500 GCA_031769625.1 Taudactylus pleione | reverse complement strand
GGCTGACAGACAGAGCAGACCACGACCGCCTGGAGTCAGACGGGGCCCGCCTGCCCTCCCGGTCCCCCCCGGTGAAAGGGGGTCGGAGCGCAAGGCGGACACCTGGTGGACCGGACGCCCTCGTGGCGGAGGGGTGCCGGGCGCGCCGTGGGCTGAGGGAGGGTCAGGTTCGCCCATGAAACCAGCCGGGACCCCTGGGTTCCGGCCGAGCGATCGTCCCTCCCCGCCGGGACGCGGGGTGCCTCATCGATCGGAAGGGTGGCTCAGGGGCACCTCGAGCCTTCTAGCGCTGTGCCCCACGGATCTCTTCCTGGCTCTCTCTCTCGCATCTCTTCGCCACCTATGAATCCGCCCGAGGAATTCCCTCGGACGTCACGGCGTCGCTGCTGCGCGCCACCTTTTGCGGGGCGCCGGCAGATTTTACCCGACCTCCTGGAACCGGGTCCCGGCATCGGGCCCTTTTTCCCGACCTCATTGGGACTTCCAGAGGTTGCAGTTCCCCTGTCTGCCACCAGGTGGCAGTGCACCGCACGGAAGGGTCGTCCTCATTAAGCCTCAACGCAAGACCCACGGGGCTCCCGCACTGGTGGATGGGGCTCTCACCCCGGTCACCCTCCGGTTCCCTGCTCGGGCAAGCTCCGTCACGGCAACTCCCTCATGCTCCTGGTAAAGGGAGGGAGAAGATTCACCCTGTTCAGCCCACACAGGCTTCCATGATAGCAGAGGGGCCTCTCTGCCCTTTTACACCTGGAGCCCTGCCCGGGTAACCTCAGACACAGAACCTCCCTTGCACTCTTGGAGCCATGCACTTTCAGCAGAATCAACCTGGGACAAAGAGTGCCCCCATCGATTGGAAGGGTAACTCGGGTGAAACTGGGAAAACTCGCGCTGTGCCCCACGGATCTCTTCCTGGCTCTCTCTCTCGCATCTCTTCACCACCTATCAATCCGCCCGAGGAATTCCCTCGGACGTCACGGCGTCGCTGCTGCGCGCCACCTTTTGCGGGGCGCCGGCAGATTTTACCCGACCTCCTGGAACCGGGTCCCGGCATCGGGCCCTTTTTCCCGACCTCATTGGGACTTCCAGAGGTTGCAGTTCCCCTGTCTGCCACCAGGTGGCAGTGCACCGCACGGAAGGGTCGTCCTCATTAAGCCTCAACGCAAGACCCACGGGGCTCCCGCACTGGTGGATGGGGCTCTCACCCCGGTCACCCTCCGGTTCCCTGCTCGGGCAAGCTCCGTCACGGCAACTCCCTCACGCTCCTGGTAAAGGGAGGGAGAAGATTCGCCCTGTTCAGCCCACGCAGGCTTCCAAGATAGCAGAGGGGCCTCTCTGCCCTTTTACGCCTGGAGCCCTGCCCGGGCAACCTCAGACACAGAACCTCCCTTGCACTCCTGGTTCCCTCTCCGGGCCACCTCGCTCGCAGAGTCCCCATGGGTCTCATGGAGCACGGCCTGGGCCTCGTCGGGTGGGATAAGACCCCGCCCCGTCCTTCTCTCTTGCCCGCTCCTAACAATCCGGGGGAGGAATTCCCCCGTGGGTCTCGCCATCGGCGCTGCGCGCCACCTTCAGCGGCGACTTCCCCCTCTCTTCCCCGAGGCCTTGGAAGCGCCGGACGGACGCGGGCACCCAGATCCGACCTCATTGGGGCCTCCGCAGAGGGGAGTCGGCCTCCCGGGACCGCCGCCCCGAGGCCTGAGGGGCCAATGGGTGGCTGGGGAGGGGGCTCGGGCTCGACCGGCACGGTGGCGCCCCCCGGCGGACGCCTGGCGCCGGTGCAGCAGCACCCCGAGAAAATTTTTGGGAAAAAAAATAAAAATAAAACAGAGGCCGCCCATGAAGTAAAAACATGGGGAGACTGTAAGGTGGGGGGGGGGGAAAAACCCCAGGCACCCCCTCCCACCCTGGTGGACACGTGGCGCCATTGCACTCCAAAAAAATATTTTTTGGGGGAAAAAATAGACACCCCCCCCATGAAATGAAAACATGGGGAGAGTGTAAGGTCGGGAAACGCGCCCCCCCAAACCCACCCCCCCCCCCCCACCCCCGGTGGACAAGTAGCGCCATTGCACCCCAATTTTTTTTTTTCTTTTTCTAAATAGCCACCCATGAAATTAAAACATGGGGGGACACGCGCCCCCCCGGTGGCCAAGTGGCGCCATTGCACCCCAATTTTTTTTTTTTTTTTTCTAAATAGCCACCCATGAAATTAAAACATGGGGGGACACGCGCCCCCCCGGTGGCCAAGTGGCGCCATTGCACCCCAATTTTTTTTTTTCTTTTTCTAAATAGCCACCCCTGAAATTAAAACATGGGGGGACACGCGCCCCCCCCCCCCCCCGGTGGACAAGTGGCGCCATTGCACCCCAATTTTTTTTTTCTTTTCCTAAATAGCCACCCCTGAAATTAAAACATGGGGGGACACGCGCCCCCCCCCGGTGGACAAGTGGCGCCATTGCACCCCAATTTTTTTTTCTTTTTCTAAATAGCCACCCATGAAATTAAAACATGGGGGGACACGCGCCCCCCCCGGTGGACAAGTGGCGCTATTGCACCCCAATTTATTTTTTCCCTCTAAATAGCCAGAAATGAATTTAAAACATGGGGAGAGCGTAAGGTGGGGACACGCGCCCCCCCGGTGGCCAAGTGGCGCCATTGCACCCCAATTTTATTTTATTTTTTTTCTGTCAGAGATCTCTTAAACACACACCCTCAGCACGGCATACACACCGACACCCATAAAACTCTTGGAAACGTGATTTTCAGGGACATGCCCAATTGCTATGTGGGGTAACAGGTACATGCCTCCTCTTTTGTCTCCAATGGTTTGACTCGTGGGGACTTCATTTTAGGTCCCCACTGTGCTAGATGTCCCACCGGTGTTGGTGTGCTGTCCACCCCAAGTCCCCAGAAAGATAGAATTGCAAGAGCATGCATTCACACACACACATACATTCACACACACACATACATACATTCACACACACATTCACACATACATTCACACACACACATACATTCACACACATTCACACACTCACATTCACACACTTACACATACAGTCATACACTCACACATACAGTCATACACTCACACACACACACACACACACACACAGGTTAGTGCACTCACCTTGGGACCGGGCACTTCTCCAGCCTCTCCACCGAATTGCGCTGTCTCTGCCAGACCACAGCTTCTCTCTGCTGCTCCAACTGGACTTCTCCACCATGTCTCAATCGCCTCGCTCCCATGTGCAGGTAGGAGAGGGGGAGGGATCCGCTGCTACAGCCACTGCCGCTGGTGCCAGACACTGGTGTGTGGTCTGAGTCTCCATGCGGCTGCTCACAGATGCCCGACACCTGAGCTGCTACCAGGCTCCGCCCGCCACTGTTGTCGTGCCCAAGCACACTCTGTGTGCGCGCTGCTGGCTAGCGCCGGCCACCACTACCCACAACAGCACGGTGGCCGCCTTTTAAGTAAAATGTTGTGCCGTCATGACGTCCCCCCGCAGGCTCCGACCCCAAACCGGGAGTTGAAGTACACTTTGTGGGGGTGCGGGAGGCTTCATTAACCACTTAACTGACGAATTCTATTTCCAAAAACCGCTCCAAAATTGTCGGTTTCTTTTATGATTGAATTAGGTCACGAACATAATTTTAAACTTATCCATCACTGTTTTATATGAAAAAAATATTTTTTTAAAACACAGTATACCATAAAAATAGCAATTTTTATATTATACTGTAGTGATGGCCATTGACGGCTGTACCATCGATGGTTCAACCATCGTTAGAAGCCATCAATTGTTTTGCGAATGGTCGAGGAGATCTGTGTACACCACAACTGCCGATGTTTCCTAAACATCGATTGAGGGTTCCCATCGATGGTGCAACATTGATGGCCACCAGCAATGGCAAACCACTTGTTTTCAGTCAGACCATCAATGGTTTGCAAACCATCGATGGTCAGTTGCCATCCCTAATCAGAGGCTCTGCGATATCCATCAATATTTATATACATATATATATATATATCGAACATATATATATATATATATATCTCTGCTCCTGCTTACACACACATTATATATAAATACATACACATATAGACACATATACACATATATATATATATATATATACACACACACACATGTATATACATATATATATTTATACATACATATCTATATATATATTTTTTATAATTGTTCAATAATATATTGCCTGATCACTGTGGCCAGCAGTAATCGGGCACATGGGGACGGGGAGGCGGAGCTGAGGCCGGAAGAGTGGGCGGGGGCGCCGGGGGAACATGGCAGCAGCCGCGGCTACCAGAGCCGCTGCTGCTGCTCCTACAGTGATTTTACTGATCACTGTGTTCCGGAGCCGCAGCGGGATTGTGTCCGGCTAGCGGCCCGGAGACATAGCAGCAGCGGCGGCGGCTACCAGAGCCGCTGCTGCTGATGCTCCTACACAGTGATCATCTAGTGATCACTGTACTGTAGTGCCGGACCCGCAGCGGGAGGTTCTCCCTGGCTGCCCGGATCCAGAGCAGTGGCGGCGACTACCAGAGTCGCGGCTGCTGGGGCCAGCTGCCCGATCACTGCTGATCGGGACACGCTGACAAGGCAGCCATGCTTGCAGAGGGACCAGAAGGTCCCTCTGATATAGGCGGCTGCGGGAAGATTAGCTTCCCACAGCCGCCTAGTGGGCATTTCTGACTGGTCATATCAGATACGACCATGTCAGGGAAAACCCAGCCTGGTGCGATCGTATCTGATACGACCGCGCCAGGCAAGTGGTTAAAAACCGGGAGCCTCCCACTAAAATTGGGAGTGTAGGCAACTATGATACACATATCAATAAAAAACATGATAAAAACAATCAAATCCATCACATAATGATAGGGTTACACTGACAGCAATAATGATACTGGTATTTCAAAGTGAACAAAGTAGCAATTTTAATAGTATCAGTCCAGGAGCAAAGAGATAAAAAATCAGCCTTTTCTTAGTTTTCCATAAATGCTAAATACACTTAAAAAGGCGTAATGTGCTAATATATTCACTTAAGTCTCTGGTCTCTGTGTTGTTTAAATACTGAGGTGGCAATTTCACAACTGTGAGACAAAAAAATGGGAATATCCAAATGTCCTCACTTATACTCACTGTCCTTAGGTGCCAGGCTAGGAGCAAGCGGGAGCCTGTCCTGATGACTCGCGCTGCCGTATAGCCTCACTGGGGAGACAGAACTCACACCCAGTGATTGGTCAGAGGGCCGTGCTGCTTCAGTAACAGTTTGTATCCTCTGGCAACAGACCCGTAATGTTGAAAGCTGATGGCAAATAGGACTCTGACAGGTGCTCACGCTGTTGTGGAGCCTCACTCACAGGGTGGCTAAGCGTGGCTATAGAACAGGCACACATGGCTATACAGCAGTGCGAGTCAGAGGGGAATGTGGGGAGTGGTTACTAAGAGAGAGGGGAATGTGGGGGGGGAGCAGAGACAGGGGGAAATGTGGTTATTGGGGCAGTGTATATGTGTGTGTGAGATTATGCAGGGGGGGAAGGGGTCCCCACAATTTCTGATAGCAGCTCTGTGTGCAACAGACTGACTGTATCTTTTTCAGCCAGACAATGAGGACTATTTATCACAATCCATATCTCAGATGCAGATGGGATGTGATAAATTTGCCAAAATTTGCAATGCGATAATTGGATACATTGCAATGATGTATCAAATATTGCATGCAGGGACAGAGCTTGCAAGGAAACTCTGTCCCTGTGAATTCCCTCCAAGCACTTCTCAGGGTATTTTTTGCAATACCCTAAAGGCCCCCATACACAGCATCCGACGGATCGGCACGATATAGGTGCTATATCGTGCCATGTATGGGCATGATATCGTACCTGATATCGTGCTGTGTGCTCCCATGGGGTCGTACATCGCATTCCCAGATCTTGCTGCATGTTCATCTGACCTGGGATGCAATGTACGGTCGCACCGTGTATGGCCACCGTAAGACTGTGCCTGCACCTCCCATATCTCCCTCTCTGCTCCCATAAGAAAATAAATCAAATAAAACTTACCTGCAGCAGGATCAGTGATTGGTGCCTCCTTCTGTGTGACATGGTCAACTAATCTGTGCAGTAGCAGGCTGAGATGCTGTGCCCGGCCAAGATCTCAGCTGAGGATGCACAGATCAGCTGACCGGGTCACACAGAAGCAGACACCAATCACCGATCCCTGGGTGCAAGAAAATGTTATCTGATTTATTTTCTATTGTAACTGTTCATTTTATCTGTGATCAGCCTCTGGTGTATCAGATGCACAGGCTGATCAAAGAAGCCTACTAAGGGTTCTGCTTTCCCTATCAGCAGGCAGGGAAGGCCAGTGGCTAACAGGTGGGGGGGCTACTGAGTACCCCAAAGTCCTCCCTGACAGACGTGAGACCAGGCACCATAATATTAAGACCCACCACCTTCTGTCAAAATGGCACGATTCATATGTCATTGTGGAGGAGGTGGAGCCAAAATGATGCAATTCCATTGGAATCACATCATTGTCCCCTCCCTTTCCCGATTGACCCTCAAATCACAGCATTTTGCAGCTAGGGTGTGCCTGGTCCCGTCTCCATCTACAACCCAGATGCAGCTGCTGCAATGTAAGTGTGTATGTGTGTAATGTATGTGTAGCTGAATATATTAAGTTAGGCATCCCAGACCAATTGCCGCCCCTCTGTGAAGTTTTGATCTAAATCCATCCAGTGAAAGGCCCAGAACAGGCTCCCCGGGTCAAAGTTCTGCCCAGCGTACACCAGCAGGAGGTCCAACCGGGACCTACAATAATCTTCAAGTTATTAAGTTAGGCTTCCCAGACTAATTGCTACCACTCTGTGAAGTTTTCATCTAAATCCATCCATTGAAAGGCTCAGAACAGACTCCACGGGTCAAAGTTTTTCCCAGCGTACACCAATGGGAGGTCCAACCGGGACCCTAACACCCAGGGCTGCCGAGAGCCGCGGCAGGCCCGGGTAATAGGGGGCATAGTCTAATCGCGGGAGGCGTGGCCATGCCCCCTTCCCCAAAAAAAAAGATTTGCAGCGCCGCGCGCTGGGGAGGGGGGCACTCTGGGCCCCTCAGCCCTGCTCAAAGCCAGGGGGGCGCGATCAGTGTGATCACTCCCCCCCGCAGGCTTAGTGCTGGGCTGCTGTGAGGGAGGGGAAGTGGCGCCGGACCCGGGCCCCCGCCAGGCCCCTCAGGAAGCCCGGGCCCCGGTAATATGTACCCGCTCCCCCCCTCTCGGCGCCCCTGCTAACACCCCCTAAAACCTGGCCAGGATCCAACTAGACCACCTCGCATTGGTTTCATCCCAATTGGTGCAGGTTGTGTCCGAATGCATGTTTAATATGTATGTAAGTGTAATGTGTGACATATACATGTATGTATGTATGTATGCGTGTGTGGATATATGTGTGGATATATATATATATATATATATGTGTGTGTGTATATATATATGTATATACTGTATATATATGTGCATGTGTATATATATATATATATGTCTGTGTGTGTGTGTAGATATATACACTCCCCCTCCCCTTTAATTCCCCATGTAAAAATCCTTTGTTTGCCCCTGAAGCCTGAGCAGGAGTAGGGGCAATGGAGGGAAGCTTGCATAATGCCATGTCCAGATACTGTTATTATAACAGGGCTCCCTCCAGTATTATTTTATAATATTTGTTTAGTAAATTTGAGCAGATCACTTTTCCCATTACAGGTATGGGAAATGCTTACTAAAACAATGTGAATTTAAGGGCTTGGAGGAGAATTTAGCGAATTCTTCTCCATTTGCCCTTGCATACATTTCTGTGATACTATTAACGATACTTGATTAGAACCTCTATATGCCCCTACCTATACCTTCTAATAATCCTATTTATAAACCTCTAAGGATGACGCTAATTTGCGTACGCAGTCATTCAGTAAATAGAGACTCCAGACTTAGAACATGTGGTTCCAAAGCACAAAGTATTATTCAAGTAAAAGTACAGTCAGTTACACGCTATTGATCCAGACACAATTCTGCACAAAGGAATTATACAGACCCAAGTACAGTATACATACGCAGCGCTTCCGGACCAGATGTTAGGCATCAGCAAGAAACCCCTCGTCTATCAGCATTCAGCACGAAGACTAAAAACCCAGCATTTGAGCACACATATTTATACCCCCAGAAATAGACAACACAATAGAGACGTTTGTTGCTGATGCCATTGGTCCTCATTGGGGATACATCTGTTAGAGAGCATTTAACAGGCTGATTCAAATAGACACAACCTAGCCTCTAACAACTGAGGGTCTCTGGTTTCCCGCCACATGCAACATCCTAACAGTTGTTCATATTATATACATTTTGTTGCTTGAAGTCTCTGCAGTCCATAAGTCGAGAATGCATGATGTGATCTCCACACCGATAATACCGGAATTCTGTTGAAAGAGTAAGCATCAGTACAAAACCAAACACGGCTTACTTAGCATGTATAAAACCTTAGTTACCAAATAATCTTTATTTCACAGTGAACAAAGTGAACAAACCTAAATCTTATACCTTAAAGCTTATGGAACCTTGTATGTGAATATGTAATGTGTGAGTATACGGGGTTTGATATAAAGACGCTAGTTAACTGGGGACAGATGCGTGCGCATTTAGCTACTAGACAGCGTTTTCATACAGGATCTTATGCATTCGCTAATATGCGACTAGTTAACAGCGCAATTGTGCGTATTAAAAGTATATGAGAAATGATGAAAGATGCAAACGCATGGTGCTAATAGTAATATCGCCATATGTACTTAATTGTGAGTTTATCTAAAATGGCGCTTGGGTGGCCATTCGCAAAATGGCATCTTGCGATCTCAATTCCAAGATAGCGTCTTGCGGCCAGTCGCAAGATGGCGTCACCGCGATTCAATTTTAAACTGATCTTGTCTCAGCCAATAATCCAGCTTCGACACTATATAATTTTTGTAAAAAAAAGGATAAATATGCAATGCATTTTATGTCTCCTCTGTACATTGATATCCCCCCCTGCCAGCCATGTTTGTTTGTCCTCCATATAGGTATTAAAAAGGAGATAATGATTTGTGGGGAGGGGTAGCTAAGAACAATATCTATCAGTTGCATTCTCTAATGGTACTTCATTTGAATAAAATAAACTTCTAACTGGGATTGCCGTTTTAATGCATGCACCATAATGACTTGATAATTAAAGTAAACCAACCGGCCGGCAAAATAAATATTTCAACTAACAAAGGAAAATTCATAGAAAATATTTACTAATACTTTGAAATGGTCTTTAAAGCATTTTATTCCTCTGTAAGAGGGAGTAACATTACTGTATCTAAAGGAGAATGAAACTTAAGTAGCTTGCTGGGGAAACGAAAACATTTCCTACATTAGCTAATGCTTTTAAATGGCAGAATATTATATTAAATTAGTTCTGTGCTACAAGGCATTATGAATGTTTTTACAAACTATTGAGTTTCAATGAGCTTGTTGTAAAACTCCTTTTGACCTGTTATACTAAGGGATTTTCTAAATTGAATAGTACATGTAATTGAGGGCTCAGTGTTTGTAACCAGCTTGAACTTAGCTTAATTCAAGTGTGCTCTCTGCATTATGCGCGGCATACATTGCTGCCGCAATTGTGTTGTCACGGTGATGTGTACCAAGATGTCAACATTAGTAAATTCAATAGACAGATCATCGTAGGTTAGTTTGCTGGACAATGGGCTTGATGAAGAATTGTACGCTTTGCCGCTGTTTTTGCAAATGGAGGGATTTTTTGCCACTGCGTATGCATCTGAGTCTCACTGCGCATACGTCAAGGTACGTTATCGGAGTTGCACGCTGAGAGTCTTTATTCGCAGCGGATTGACAGGCAGGGAGCGTTGGCTAAAAACATAGGCGCGTCACAACCGTTACGGGTGTGTCTTACAACCTGCGTCTTCAACCCCATAGGCAGGGAACATGGCTCAGGCGTCTCAGTTACAGCAGCCATTTTGATTGACCATAAACTCACTGAAGGAGTTGATGTTTGCCTGATCAGCGTCGAATGCCACCTAGGTGTACGCAGGTGCAGACAGCTGCGATGGCTCAGGTGGGAATCTCAGTACAAATCCCGGCCACTGTTGCATTTGCGAATTATCGAAAATCGCAGCTGCGGCAGCATTACTGTACATCTCTGAATCAGGTATGGTAAATGATGGTTTGGCAAAAAGGACATGGCCATTAATAGCAAGGTATCAAAATTCATTGATAGATAGTTACAGATAATGCTATGCAGTCATTGGATGTAAAAAGCAGTGAGTTAAAAAAAGTTGCTACCAAACACGATGGGAAATAAAATTAACTGAACAAAACAAATACAGTTGATTGTGACAAGTTTTTCATTGTAAGTAATGAAAGATAACTCCTGATTGGCTGCCCATCTATAATGTAGGTGGGATTTCTAATCTTATGTCATTTGCCTCGAAAAATTTCTTGCAGGTGATTCTGTTGCTTCTTCAAAGTTTTTTTCCCTTATCCCATTGGACTATATTGAATAAAGAAAATGGATGAAAGAGATGAGCATAAATGTCAGTGAACTACAGGAAAATTTTGGGGACAAAATTATATTAATATCTATAAGACGCAAATATTATTTTTAGAAAATAATGGGTCAAATTAATAAATTACAAACATTCAGCAAGCAAACTTGATAATTTAACATATGAAGAGGGCACAGATATTAAAATCTTTTAAAGAGAGGCTCCTCGTACCTGGGTCTTTGGCTGAATAACACCTATATAGAATCTCATGGAAAACATTTGCAAAAGAGCGGTATAATACAATAGACTGTGTACTGGGAGCATAGAGATTTCAAAGGAATTTGTGTACCGGTAGTATAGGGATTTCAAAGGATATGTGTACCGGCAACATAGGGATTTCAAAGGAGATTGTGTACCGGCAGCATATGGATTTCAAATTAGATCAGTGGCGTAATAGTCTGAAAATGTCCCTAATGAAAAGCTCTAGATCACAGGTTCTCAAACTCGGTCCTCAGGACCCCAAACAGTGCATGTTTTCCAGGTCTCCTCACAGAATTGCAAGTAAAATAATTATCTCCACATGTGGATCCTTTAAAATGTGTCAGTGAGTAATGAATACAACTGTGCACCTGCTGTGTGACCTGCAAAATGTGACCTGTGTGGGGTCCTGAGGACCGAGTTTGAGAACCACTGCTCTAGATCATGGGACTCTTATGTTTGACATACACCTGCACGATGAGGGCCTATGCGACTCACCGTACCATTTTCCCTTCAGCTCCCTGGTAGCTCCCTGGCAGTCCTGGCCACACGATGTACATACGATCTCACTATACAATGCATCGTGCGTCCGTCGCGTGAGCGGCTTCATTTGTTAAAGAAAAAAAAAGCTGATGCATCCACGGGGAGATCCGTGATGCATGCATCTGTCTGTAATAAAATAAGCACAGATGCAGGGATCGTTCAGTGAGAACCATCCGTTTATCTGTGAAAAAAAAATAAAAACAGTGTTTAAAAAAAATGGCGTGCACCCCCCCAAAGAGCAACCAGCCCCGAGCTTTCAGGGACCCAGTGCTGGTTGGGCAACATACGGGGAACAAATGACTTAGGGTTCCCCCGTATTCTGCGCAACCAGCACTGGGCTCTGATCCGGTCCTGGTTCTGGAAATACAGGGGAAAAAAATTAGTAGGGTTCCCCTGTATTTTCCATAACCAGCAGCGGATTTTTTCTAGCAAGGGGCTGATGCCACAGACAGGGGAGCCCTTTCACCGGGCCCCCCAGCCGCAGCATCAGCCCAGATTGCTAGTCAGCCCAGGCCGGGGACCTGGGGAGCTGGGGACCCCCCCAATAAAGGCCCCCCCCTCCAGGGCACCCCAGGCTCAGGCTGATAGCCCGGGGCTATCCCCGCCACCCCTGGTGGCGGTGGGTTGCAGGTTGATAGTGTATAGGTGTTGTGTAAAAATAGATGTGTAAACATTGTCTTTATAAGTAGAACAGCAGATCCCAGCAAGCCTCCCCCGCATGCTGATACTTGGAGAACCACAAGTACCAGCATGTGGGGCCTTAAGGGCCCGTTGGTACCTGTAGTTCACCTGTAAACAAATGTTTAAATAAATACAGGACACACACCGTACACAGTATAAGTTTATTAAACATAAATTTACTCACACATGTACACACACATGCACCAATACTCACCTATGTAGATTATCCAAACGGTACCTGTGAAAAAAAAAATATACTCACTGTCTCCTATGCGAGGTTCTGTCCTCTTCAGTCCAAAGTAGGCATCCCATGGATTTGGCAAAAAAAAACCCACAAAAATCCCGTACACGCAACAGGTAACAACCAGGATGGTTGTTACCTCCTAACTGAAGCGCTTAGACACGGCTTCTTCCTTTGAAGTGCTGTGTCTGAACATTCATTGGCTGAGAGAGGTCAGCCCCCGCCTCTCTCAGCCAATGAACGGCTCCCACCATTGACTACAATGGTGGGAACTGTTCATTGGTTGAGAGGCAGAGGGCTCGCCTCTCTCAGCCAATGAACGTTTAGCGGCGGGATTTCCATGGTGAAATCCCATCGCTAAGCTCTCATTCGGGAAGTACCATTCTATACTTCCATCTCGCTCCAATGGGTCAACCATAGCCAAAAATAGTGAACTAAACTTTTAATATTCAGAAATTATATTTTTCAGTGTTCTAGAGGTCTATTCATCATCACTTAATTTGTACAAAAGCAGATGAAAAAAAAAATTTCACCTACTTTTGTGTAAATTAAGTGTCAGACCCAGTCATCATTCCTGTGCCGCAGGAGATATCACAGATACAGCCAGGTAGAGGGGAGAGACTGGCAGCAGGTGCGGCCAGGTAGAGGGAAGACACGGGGAGTCTAGTGCAGCCAGGGAGAGGAGAGAGATGGGTTGCAGGTGTGGCCAGGAAGCGGGGAGAGGGTGGGAGCAGAAGCTGGCAGGGAGAGCAGAGGCATGGGGAGGAGGTGAGGCCATGGAGAGGGGAGACACGAGAAGGAGGTGCGGGCTGGGAGAGGGAAGACACGAGGAGGAGGTGCGGGGTGGGAGAGGTGAGAAACCGGGGACAGGCTACAGGCAGGGGAGTGGAGAGAGAAGAGACAGAGGGGACAGGCTGTGTGCAGGGAGCAGAGACAGCATGGATTAAAGGGAAAAGTATCACAATTCCGAAAAACTGACTCCGCAGAAAGAGCAGTATTTGGGAAGTGATACTTTAGTTAATGAGGCATGATGAATGCTTCTGAATGGTACTTTGAACTCTCAGTGAGTTCAAAACATAATTATCACCATTGATAATTATGTGATGATGAATAGACCCCTTAGCCTCTTTACTTACCTAAGCTAAATCAGTGCAGTGATTTCTCTGGGGGCATACATTTTACCGACATGCCATGTATAACTTTGCAAAGGAAAATAACAATGTATTCCAGATTATTAGTCAACGACTGACTGACACTGAAATGCAAAACATGTTGAAATGTGTTATGCATCAGACGTAAAAAAAAATGATCTAGCTACATATTTATCTGTCTGTCTCTCCATGTTTCTTCAAAAGAAATTATTGAATTAAGTAAATTGTGCTTACCGTACCTGTCATCCCTAGGTATAGGTATGTGGTGGACAGGGTTGTGATTTTGTCTATCTACATATTTTAATGCATGGCGGTCACCAGCTCTGGTTTGGCTTATCACATTAGTCCTAAACCTCTAACCTGTGGCATCACTGCAAGTGCCCAGCGACAGAATGCCACTGCACCCATTTTGGAAACAATTGGTTTAAGGTTTGTTTATTATCTTTGGAATTGACCGAGTTTGTGTTTTACTTACATATATTGTTTCATTCATGTCTGTTGTGCTATTTCAGCAGCCTGTTGCTGGTTGCTCTGTACTTACTGTGTTATTCCAATAAGATAAAAAGAGTATTTTTGGGTCATCTTCGTTTTTGGGTCATCATATGATGGAATGTCCGAGACGAGTAGGGTGATCCGAGAAGGGGCAAAGAAATCTTGATAGGCTGCCTTGAGCATGTTTGTTGTAAGTGCGTCTCTGAGGGGATGACCACTGTCAAAATTCCCAAGACACAGTATTGAAATAAACTGGATTTATTGCTTTTATTGCATGCCTACTGTGGACTCACACATGCAGATGGCCTATATAGTTGCGTACTATGCATGCATATGAATCGCAGTACGCGTGCTCGAAGACATATTCTCGATGTGTACGCAGGATTGCAAAGTGTTACGGATGTGCGAAAGCGGTACTGGTGTCTCTATGCTGGCTTTGGGCGTCTCTATAATAGGTTCGCAAATATAGTCATTAGCATATTTTCGCAGGAGACCTGCATGCGTAATTTCTGCTGCGATCGCAATAGCGATCCGTAATTAATCGGGCCCTCTGTAACAGTGTACTGAACTTATCATCACACTATTGCATTTTCACTAGTTTCACTCCCATCTCTGAGGTTTTATTACAAAATCTGGAAAAAAAATATGGGAATGGATTATATCTACTGAGACAAATGACACGCCGCATAAGGAATATGATATGGGTATAATTTCTTTCTTTCCTGTATCATATTCAATGCCGGTATAGAATATCCACTGATTTGATTTTATTCTATTTATTTTATTGTATTGGTCACTCCTGTATAGGCTGCTGTTTTTTTTGTTGGACAAGTGAAACTGGCATTAATATGGAATCCTGCAGTATTAGGTCTCCATCTATATTACAATATAGAATCCTGCAGTATTAGGTCTCCATCTATATTATAATATGGAATCCTGCAGTATTAGGTCTCCTTCTATATTACAATATAGAATCCTGCAGTATTAGGTCTCCATCTATATTATAATATGGAATCCTGCAGTATTAGGTCTCCTTCTATATTACAATATAGAATCCTGCAGTATTAGGTCTCCATCTATATTATAATATGGAATCCTGCAGTATTAGGTCTCCTTCTATATTACAATATGGAATCCTGCAGTATTAGGTCTCCATCTATATTATAATATGGAATCCTGCAGTATTAGGTCTCCTTCTATATTACAATATGGAATCCTGCAGTATTAGGTCTCCATCTATATTATAATATGGAATCCTGCAGTATTAGGTCTCCATCTATATTATAATATGGAATCCTGCAGTATTAGGTCTCCATCTATATTATAATATGGAATCCTGCAGTATTAGGTCTCCTTCTATATTACAATATGGAATCCTGCAGTATTAGGTCTCCATCTATATTATAATATGGAATCCTGCAGTATTAGATCTCCTTCTATATTATAATATGGAATCCTGCAGTATTAGGTCTCCATCTATATTATAATATGGAATCCTGCGGTATTAGGTCTCCTTCTATATTAGAATATGGAATCCTGCAGTATTAGGTCTCCTTCTATATTATAATATGGAATCCTGCAGTATTAGGTCTACATCTATAATAGGGAAAAGGTTGTTTTGCAATGATGCAAAGTTCTAATGATGCAATGTTCCAAAGTTTGGGATATGCTTTATCCATTTATCCATAGTTGGGTGAACTTGTAGATAATCCTGTGGAACCACCTTTCTTCGATCCTCCAGATGCTGCTCCCATTTTAAAATTAGTACCGATGCTTCATATGTGACCCCTGGATGAATAGACGTATGTTTTTACTTTGTACTTTTAGTTGTTCAGGGTTGGCTTGATCATTACTCGTGACAGGATCATTTCCAATCACTTATTATGATACAAATGTGATGCCCTGCAAAATAAATTCTACCAAAGTTTACCAAGTACCTTTCTACGGTCCCCAGTGATCCTACTATATTTTGAATTTATCTACAAAAACAATCTCATGTGCAAATCAAACTCTTTTCCAGCTTTAAGCAGAATTTCTTAGTGGTCCTTTGACTGAAGTGATCTAAAGTGGGAGGGGACCTACAGATGTATCCTCTTACATTGTGGCTCAAGTCGCACCATACAGGCTTCTAAGTTGCGGTATGAGAATAGCATGGTGAGGCACGGTAAGGTGCTGAGAGACTTGACAATATCCTTGGCATGCAATACACAGCTTCACCGCTGAGTTGCCAGTGCTCCAGTGATTAAAACTACTGTGGTGAATAATATAGTAGTGGATGGATATGGTACTAAAGAATACAATAGTACAGTAAGCAGGCACGTCAAGAGCCACGCTGGGCCCGGGTAAAGGGGGCGTGACCTAATCGCTGGAGTTGTGGCCACGCCCCCTTATGCTTAAAGAATAATAATAATTTGCAGTGCCATGCAGCTGCACTGTGCGTTGAGGAGAGGGGCGCAGTGAGCCCCTCAGCCCGGCGCAAAGTCAGGGGGGCCGTGATCAGTGTGAGCGCCCCCCCCCACAGGCATAGGAGACTGCTGCAGCCCAGCACACAGCAGCATGTGCTGGGCTGCTGTGAGATAAGAGGGAGGGGGGGGCTGTGTCGGATCCGAGCCCCCGCCAGGCCCCTCTAGCAAGCCCAGGCAGAGATAATTAGAACCTGCTTCCCCCCCCCCTCTCTGCACCCCTGACAGCCAGCCAATCACGTACAGTACTGCACAGTGTAAACAGTGTCTTTAATAAGTATACAGTACTGTAGTTATTCTGCACGGTGGGCTATTTTATGAAAGACTGAATACAAGATTGTATAGTATTGGTGTGCAAAATATAGCAGCTACTGTAGCAATGTGACATTTCCTAAAGAGGTACAATATGCCTCTCTCCTCCACCAAATACAATGCACACTGAAAAATAAGAAAGTAAGAAAAAACACCAGCTGGCTAAGTGTGTTTTCTTACTTTTTGTGCACATTTTATGAAAAACTGGCCGTGCGATTATGACAATTTTGGCAGTGATGTGCGACACTCACACAGTGATGGCATACTGTACCTTAGAATTAGTAGTGGGGGTTTAGCGGCGCTGTATGAAATCATCACTGAACCACAAATCTCAGCCCAGAAAGAGTTGTCTTTGGATTACAAACTGACTGTACGTCTTCAGTAGCACACTTGCGGCAATGTCGGCACTGCTGTGCCACTATGAGTTTGTACAACATGTCGCTAATCATTATACTTCAGTAGGTGCCGGGCACTGCGGCACTGTAGACAGTGGTGTGCAGCGCTCACACAGTGATGGCATCTGTAAACGGAGAATCACATATGAAATCTTGATTGAAAATAATTTACTTAATTCACAATATTTCTGATTTTGAAATAATAAATGATACATAAACCCAAAAAAGCAATGCATAGATTGTATGTGACTCCTGCTAATTTGTCCTGCCCCAAACCAATACAATATTTAGCTTATTTCAAAGGGTGCAATTCAGAACTCCCTATGATCCACATTTTATGGCAACTCTTTCAATTATTTTTTTCCTTTATTCTTACTTTGGCACAATATGCTCTGTTCTCAAACTTTCCCTACACAAGCCTTCTGAAAAAGATTGGGAGCTATATCTAGTTACTGTTAAATGTATGATAGTCAATCCACTGATTTATGTATAACGGAATGGGTATGAAATCCCGCTGACAGTGGCATCCCGATGGTTGAAATCCCGACAGGGGAACAGTAAGTACTGTTCCCCTGTCCTATTTATCCCCTAACCCCAACACTCTTTTCCTGAACCCTTATACTAACCTTCCCTACCCCGCACTATACCCTTAACCCTGCCGGTAAGTGCATAAACCTAACCCTCCCCCTTAGTGCCTAACCCTAACCCCCCCGGTGGTGCCTGAACCTAACCCCCACTGCCCACAGCCTAACCCTAGTCGCCCTGGCTGCCTAAACCTAACTCTCTCCCCCCCCGACTGATACTTACCTTTCCCCGGTGTCCTTAACGATCGGGATGCCGTCTGCCGAGTCATGTCGGGATTTCAGTGCCAGTGTTGTCTCGGCAATCGGGATTGCGATGCCGGGGTTCCGGCAGACAGCATCCCAGTTGTCAGGATCTTAACCGCATCCCATATATAACAATGGTATTCAAAAGCCTGGAAGCCATCACGACTTTAGTCAAACTTACAGCTTTACTTATTGTACTAGTATTTTGGACCTGACATTCGCAGCATCGGAAGTATGCAAAATTCACCCGGCATGGACATACAGGCGCCATGCTTCACCGGCCTGGCTAAATTTGACCAAATAACAGTGTGCTGGCAAATGATTGGTGGTAAAAGTAGTGGTAAAAGTGGTTGAGTGGCCTGGCCAAGGGTAATGGTATAAATATATATTTCCATTGGATGAGATGTAATGGGTGATGAGAGTGAGCACTTTTGGGTCAGTTGCTGTAGGCTATTTGGTGAGGTGCTAGTGAGTAAGGGGAAGGTTCTACGCACAGTCAGTGCTAAAAACATCCCCCTAAGCATGGTCCAAGGATCGCTTTGTGCACGCAGTGTGTCAGGAAGATTCAACAGTGAAAACTGAGAGGGGCCACTTTGATTCAGAGAGAGGCAGCCAGGACACCTTGCTTCTGATAGGTGTGGGCCACGCCTCCCCCGTATAACAAGTGGCAGGAAAGGGGACACCAAGTATCTCAAGCCGCAGACATTGCCTCCAGCTTATATATGGGATGCAGTGTGTGCAATACGGTGGTCATTGGCATGCTGTCTGTATGGTACGATAGTCACAAGGATGCTGTTTGTGTGATATTGTGGTCACTAGGATGCTGTCTGTGTGGTATGGCAGTTACTGGGATGCTGTATGTGTGGTATTTTGGAACACTGGTATGCCGTCTGCAGTACGGTGGTCACTGGGATGCTGTCTGTACTGTATGGTGGCCATTTCTGTGCTATATGGAGGTCACTGTGATGCTGTCTGTATTGTATGACAGTCACTAGGATGCTCTGAGTGCTGCATAGCATTGTGAATGTCAGTATGTCAGATGTTGTGTTTGTGTGAGGGAGATGTATTTTCCTTTTGCCCCAATTTTCTTTTATCTCTTTTGCTACAACATACTGTACTTTTAAGGTAGAAGCCCCTATAAAAAGAAGGCAGCATAAGTTATTTGCACCAGGACAAAATGGTGAGCTATTATGTATTTCATTATTACATCTGTCACCCTGCAACATGATGGGTCGCCAAGGACCCATACCCATACATGCCTTCTTTTAAAGTCTCCTCATGGGGAGAAGCCTGGAGAGGAGATGCAGCATAGCACTTTAGGGGGCAGGGCTGGATTCTCACATCATTTTAGCCATGCCCCTTTTTAAAGACTGGCGATTCCCAGTATTATCTCCCAATCCTGATCACTTCACTAGGGTTGGGGCAATGTGGGAGATCTGGCCACTCTTCTCGGGGTGTGGGGGACTACCTGAAAAATCAGGAGTCTCCCACGCGTTCCGGGAGACTAATCAAGTATGCCCATACCCCCTCTAGTTTTGCACCAATACTTTGCAGTGGTACAGCAACTGCACAGCGATTCTAGTGTATGTTCAAAGCAGCCGCATTGCCACAGGCCCTCCCAGAGATTACTTTTATTAGAAGTGTAAACAAATCAGACCAATGCTTTGGGCTAAGGGCCTGATTCAGAGGCGCTCGCAAAAAGCGAGCGCTCGCTCTGAATCAGGGCGGACACTTTTTTTTTTAACCGGCCTCCTGGCCGCTAGCTAAGCTGTGGTAGGGTCTCGTTCATGCAAGCCCCAGTGAGCTTCCTGCTCTAATCGAGCAGGAAGCTCAATACTGACATTACGAGTGATGTCAGTAGGGCCGCCCTCAAACGGCAGGCGTTCCTTCAGGAACGCCTCCGTTTGACCAGCCACCCCCCCTCCCCATCTACAAAATGGGGTGAGCTGTCGATCAACATCGACAGCCACCCCGTTTGTAGCGAGCCTCGTAGCGAGGGAATTTCTCACTCGCTCCGGGGTTTGCGCACGTGCATTGCGCACACCGCACGTGCGCAGTGCCCCACCATCAACCCGCATGCGAGCGCATAGCGCTTGCGAGCGGGTCTGAATCAGGCCCTAAATGTAATAGACTGCGAACCTGGCGCAGCTGCCGGAATACATGCGAGTATGCCCGTATCTTTAGGGAAGTAAGCATGTTAAGGGGCCAAACCAAGCTGGTTTAGCCTTTAACATGCTTGATGCTTTAAAAATATGGGCATACTTGCAAGTATTTACGCAGCTGCGCCAGGTACGCAGTCTATTACATTTAGCCCTTTGACTGTATTGATTGCCAACATATTAAATAAAAAATTTTAAAAAAATTACCATAAAGTGATTTCTCTCTATAATGTTCTTTTTACACACAGCAACTGGAAAACCAATGCAATGTACCAGGCGAAAAAGTTTCGCCTATAAATAGCAGGCCGAAAAAAGTGCAGAATTGGGGTTTTGGGGTGCAACATTGCGGGAACTTCCCTGCAGCCTTCAGACAGTCCCCCAAAGGTAAACTGTGTCAAAACATAAAAAAAACACTTTAGGACACCCCAAAAATGACTTTGAAAAAGGGGGCAAAAAAAAAGTTGGGGTACAAAGTTAAGAACAAGCGAGCTTGACTCTGGGGGGGTCCCCAAGTATGCCCCAGGTGTTTTTTTCATTGCAGGTGTTTGTGGCATGTGGATTTTTCACTATTTTTTCAACATCACTTTAGCAACTTTTAAATATGCTGACCCCCATTTTCAAGTACCCCAAATTTGCTGGGATAAGTTTTTTCTTGAAAAAATTCTCCTGAATACTATTCTGCACCACGTATTGAAAACGCTATTTAGCAGCTATTGAGCCCGTTTAGAAACACCAAATACCTTCAGCAAGCCAAATCGGGGGGTATCATAGGGAACCCCCATGTCAGAGCATCTTTTTGGGGGGTGTCAGGCTTATTTCCCCAATTCTGACAGTACTTTCCGCCTGTTCAAGTTTTGCGTACTTTCAAATTGAATATGGGGTAAAGCGTGCATGCGCGCGATACTTTTCCGCCTGCAAAACAGGCGAAGTAGGCGAAAAGTCCGGGCTGCAAAAAAGTATCGCGGCTCGGCTCAAATTGATTACGGCTCTAAAACTGCCTATTTTTATCCTTATTTTTTTCTTTTAATCAGGACCATACTGTGCTAAAAAAAACAATACAAGTATTTTCAATTTTGTTATTAATTTTATTATTATTATTATTATTATTATTATTATTATTACAATGTGTACTGGGAAGAAAATAATACATAAAATGAAATAATGTATAACATCGCTATAAGTGGATTACAATGCAGATCTGCCTGCAGCAATCTATGAAAGTAAACAAAAATTAAATTAAATTTGAAGATAACCCGACTGCAAAAGTACAGTAGCTGCAGTATGGAAAACTGGCATTCGAGCAAATAGTTATACAGTAATTGTTCTAGGTGATGCATCTAAGTCCCATAATGTTCAGATTTTCTGATTGCCTGACAAACATCCTTGTTATTGACACAATGCAGCACTGAGTCTGACCCTCCAGGCAAGAAAGGAGTTAATCAGACAATGCAGACAGATTAATCAGGTCACACAGCAGGATAACTCCGAGAAGCAGACAGGTTACTGTTCCTTTAAGCCCCAGCTGTTCGTTTGGCAGGTGCTATTTTTAGATGCACTCTATGGTAGAATCCAGATTACCCCTACTTGCTGCAATGGTCTTGGTAGTTCCCAGACTGAGAAGGTCAGAAAACTGAGCATGTCTAGATGTGCTGTGTGGAGCCAGGATGCACTTGCTGACACAATCCCTCCAGTGCAAAACTCCTTTAGCAAGCAGCCCATGTACATTGCGGAGCTGAACAGGCTGGGACACAGTGTGACATACTGCTGACCAGTAAGTTTCTATTCCTCTTGTTTTGTGATCATGCAGATGGAGATCTTGCAGTACTGTACATGCATGGGACAGAGACAGTGGCAGGAACGGCAATGCAAATGTACAGTCCTGAATCTGTCAGGGAGCTGTCCACTGGTCAGGTGCTGAAGGATGACAGTGTTATTGGGAGTCTCTGTGCACGGTGCAACATCTTAATGTCTATCAGGACTATGTTTGATTGCACCTAATGTATCAAGGTGATGTTAGATGACCCACATTGGCTGCATTACTTGAGTTTTTCTTTGCAATTGTGTAAATAGTTTCTGGGGCTACAATGATATATCATTGAGCTGCATTTAGCTTCTAGTGAATTTGCAGAGTGAAGAAAGACTGTGTCAGCTGAAAATACAAACACAGCCCAGAGTAGTGGTGTTCTACAGGGACAATAATAAGTCAGGATGAGGGTGCATATTATACAGTGCTGGGAGAAGGGATCAGTTGCATCCTTTTGATATTCCAGTGTGTGAGTCACTTTGGCTCTTAGCTGGCTATTCTTATTCAGATCAGGCTACTGAAATATGTATATCTGTTGAGATAACTACGCTGATGTTATTGTTCTGTGCCCATTATGTGTCAGGGCTTTGGCTAAGAGATAGTAGATGCCTGGTACACAACCCAGCTGGCAGTAAAATGCACACTGTAATTGTATGGAGGTTAGTAAACACAGGATGTTCTCTTCTTGGCGGGAAAAGACCAGCAAATTTGACAGCGTTGTTGTTATTATTATTTTTTTATTTCTTCTGAAAAAAACAAAAACACCCACAAGCCTTCTGAATCGGGCTTTAATTTGTGCTGAAGGCGTCGCATTGTTCAGTGTTTTTATTACTCATCTTCCCAGGATAACAGCTATCTAATTTTATTAAGTGTTAAAGATGTAAATAATATGCATTTTTTTTATAAGTTTACAGTAGAGTCAAAAAGATGTTAAGCTTATTGCGTATAACTTAATTTTGCAGTTATTGCTGGAGAATAATTATAGGTTGTACAGATTCATACACATGTACTATTATGTCAAAAGAACAAACTGATTAAGAATCTCAGGGGGTGAAAGGCACGTCGGCAGCTATTAAATAGTAATAATAAGGCCACTGGATATGAATAATATTGGACAAAATTTTTGTTTTCCTACACAGTTGGATCTAGTCCAGTATATTTTCACATTTGCAGAAAGAATGCACTCATACTATAATAGCAGCAACAACAGTCCATGTCTCCAATACAGGATCCTCGTGTTTAATATCCTCAGGTCTTTGGGTGACTTTTTGGCGGGTTGTAAATATTCTAAGTACAGTATTTTCCCCGGCTTATTCTAGCATACAAAGCAATTACAGGGAGATTTAGCAAAGCTTGGAGAGAGATAAAGTGAAGAGAGATAAACTACCAACCAATCAGCTCCTAACTGTATCTTTACAGGATGTAGGGGAGATTTATCAAAGCTTGGAGAGAGATAAATTGGAGAGAGATAAAGGGTGAAATGTACCAAGGTTTGGAGAGAGGTAAAGGACCAACCAATCTGCTTCTAACTGTCACTTTACAGGCTGTGGGCGAGATTTATCAAAGTTTGGAGAGAAATAAAGTGAAGAGAGATAAAGTACCAACCAATCAGTTCCTAACTGTCACTTTAGAGGCTGTGTTTGAAAAATGACAGTTAAGAGCTAAGTGGTTGGTACTTTATCGCTCTCCACTTTATTTCTCTCCAAGATTGATAAATCTCCCCCAGTGTTTGAAAAATAACATTTTGGAGCTAGTTGGCTGGTACTTTATTTCTCTCCATTTTTCATAAATGTCACCATTAGCGCTTTACCTGTCCAATCTATTTTTTTTTAATTTCTTAACTTAACCTTATCTGAAATCCCGTGTATCATGTATTTCACTTATTAAATTATACACTTTTATATATTGTCTATCCTTTAACATTATATCTAGCAGATCATAATTTTTTTCAATTTTTTTAATTAATTCCAAGTAATTGCTTCTTTTTTTCAGTCTATGACAACACTATGCAGCTTCGCAAATACTAGCTTGTGAGATTATTATCTAAAGTTTTCAAATATACTGAAAAGTTACTAAGGAACAATGCCAGACCAATCACAACCAGATGTCAGTAGATGTTATCTAATTTTCTAATCTAATGAACAGTGAAGTTTGTTATTGTTGCAATAGGAACATAAATACTTTATTGGCAGGTTATCTAATTATGTTTGTCACCTTTTTATTATAAGTAAATAAAAAAAACCTTTGAAGATATATCTGAGCACCGTACAAGATTTTGAAATTTTTCTAAAGAGGAGGAACATCATTTTAATAATATATTTCCAAATCATTGTGTTTTTGGCCTGTCTTGATGTCTTTCCTTACATATATTTCATGCTTTTAGGTTTTTACGATTCTCTGGCTGATAAATTCATGTTGTTATATTACACATGTTACATAATATATAGTACATGTAATGAAGTGCATTGTAAACATTCGTATTCATACTGTAAATCAAAGATTCATCGGTCAGAGGCTTTTTGTGGCAACTAAATAAGATTAGCGTATTAAGATTAGTTCACAAAACGTGTACTGGGCATTGTAATACGATGTTTATTGTTTTTTTGTTACTTACATGTATATATATTTTTATGGTTATGTAATGTTATTTTTGCTTCTGAACTGATTAACTTTATTAGTGATTATAAATTTTATGTAATATTTATTATGAAATAAATTAATTTCATGATGCATGATGTTACACAGAGCTCCCCAGGAGCATGTATCGTAAGTAATAAAGTAATATTATGTTATACTATATTAGACAATAACATTCCTATACATTTCTGTGCAAATCAACTTTATAATCAGTTGGTTGTTACTTTAGATATTATCAACTGTAAAAGTTTTATGCATGTTAACCCCTTCACTACAACTCTGTAATAGTTCTCACGACTTGGTATAATTTGACTTCACTAACGTTTTTCTCTGGAACTATAATTATCAGCGGAGCTTATACAGAAGACTGTGCAATAAAATAAAAATCAGCCATCTCATTTATCACTTAAAGTGTCATTCTCTTTCCCACCGTGAACTCTGTTCTTAAAGTAACAGGCTCTAATAAGGCATAACATTGTAAGCGACATTATCAATTAGGGTCCTTAATCGCTGGCCTTGTGTTAAATGCCAGTGACACCGCACGCCAAATGTGATTGCATCTGACATGCGGTAGTTAATGAGCACTTGTGTTCAGGGGGTCAAGTGGAGGAGACTTCATTAACACCATTGCGTGAATACCAATAATTGGATAGGCGACACTGGAAAATCTGTTGCTGTATCGCAAACACTCTTGACCAAAACAAATTCTGGTGGGTATGTGGTCACTGGAACCAGCGAGTTCCATTGCTATAACCATTTAAATGCTTTTATTAGTAGTAAAAGCCTTCCTTTGTGCATTGTATTGAGTGTGGTATCTTTACTCATGGACAGTAATGACTGTTTTCTTGAGTTGGAAACTTAGCCAAGTTATTTTGTTAGTTTATGCGTAGTGTATTGACATGAAAATATAGTAGGTTCATTATTTTAAAAAAATGTAGGACAGTGAAACGCTTCTGTAGATGTCAAAAAGAAAAATGTATATTCTCTTATTCTCTCCAGCTTCCATGTAGGTATTTTTGAACAGCTTTGTAGGGACTGATAGAAGAAAAAAAATCAGAATTTGCTTTGTGGTGCATTTCCCCTATATGTAACCACTTTTCTGTGGAGAAGAATTGGGAATCACTTATCTTGCTACCTCACCAGGAGTACTGTACACAATCAATTCTCTTGAATACAGGAGGCTCAGGTCTTTGCAAAGTGAGAATTGTTTAATGGTGAGGTGGAAACTTTGCCCGGAAAGGGACATATTACTTATAATAATTATAGAACTCGGTGACCTCAATGCTAGGAGCTATGTTTGGCACAGGCCTAATACTGCTCATTATAGTAACAGAACTTGACAGTAGAAGCTCCATCTAGTCTGCATATTTTGTGAGGTTTTTTATACTTTTTTCTTTTCTTTTTAATCATTTTGTTTGAGACTAGCACCCTATGTTGATTTAAATCTCTTGGATGGATAATCATAGGGACCCAAAGTCTGTGACCCCGGCAGGATGACGTTACGGCACATGTGCGACCCTTTGAGCATCACTGTGTTGACACGGCTGTGCAGTACTTAGCCCCTTAGAGTTGACACAGATTACCGCTGTACAGTTTATTACCTGCATTACCACTGATATAAACGCTGCAGTTATCACCACTGTGTACCGCTATCACCAGGGCCGGATTAAGATCTGTGGGGGCCCCTATTAAATATATATATATATATATATATATATATACTGTGTATATATATATAGATATATATATATATACACAAACACTCAATGGATGAATTAGGGGTATGTGCAGTGGTGCCCCTTATGCAGTGCCCCCAGTAGTGGCAGTGCCCACAGTGGTAGTGTCCCTAATGCAGAGCCCCCAGTAGTGGTGCCCCTTATGTAGTGCCCCCAGTAGTGGCAGTGCCCACAGTGGTAGTGTCCCTTGTGCAGAGCCCACAGTATTAGTGCCCATTATACAGTACCCCCTATGCATTGCCCCCAGTAGTAGTGCCCCCTGTAGTAATGCTCCCTGTAGTAGTGCCCTCTGTAGTAGTGCCACCTGTAGTAATGACCCATGTAGTAATGATCCCTGTAGTAATGCTCCCCTTGTAGTGCCCCCTGTAGTAGAGCCACCTGTAGTAATGCCCCTTGTAGTAATGACCCCTGTAGTAGAGCTCCCTGTAGTAGAGCCACCTGTAGTAATGACCCCTGTAGTAATGACTCCTGTAGTAATGCTCCCTGTAGTAGTGCCCTCTGTGGTAGTGCCCCCTGTAGTAATGCCCCTTGTAGTAATGACCCCTGTAGTAGTGCTCCCTGTAGTAGTGCTCCTTGTAGTAGAGCAACCTATAGTAATGACCCCTGTAGTAATGCCCCCTGTAGTAGTGCCCCCTGTAGTAGAGCCCCCTGTAGTAATGACCCCTGTAGTAATGACCCCTATAGTAGTGCCCCCTATAGTGAAACCGCTACACACAGAAAAAAAAACCTGGACTTCCCCGCTCCCGCATTCGCTGCCTCCGGTCCGCCGACTCCTCAGAACTGTGGGAGAGAGGTCATAACGTCTCTCCCATAGTGCACTGCACACTGCTGGAGTGAGCTCCGGCCTCCGGCTGGTGCTGCAGGGAGGGAGCCGGACGCCTTCTAGTAAGAAAATCTCAGCGGGCGCCCGGCAAATGGAGCCTCCCTGTGGCGCCGGGCAAAAGTGGGCCGGAGGAGGCGGAACTGGTTCCATCTCCTGTTTCGGCCCACTTTCACCCCCGGTAGGGACATGTGGGGGCCGTTTCTGTGTGGAGGCCCCGGGACGACCGCCCATGTCGCCCCCTCGCCCCTTAATCTGGCCCTGGCTGTCACCACAGTGTCTGTTACCAGTAAACCTGGCTAGGGACCCACTGTGTAGACTACCTTCCATTTCACATTCCGCTGGTACCTATTGCAGTCACCCAGGTTCTACACCAGTAGATCATATCAATAAATCTGTGATTTCTTTAGCTCCTTCAACACAGCCACCACCTCAGTTTTAGCCTTATGTATCTGACCTCACTCGTGATGTCAGTGGGGCCGCCCCCAAACAGCAGGTGTTCCTTCGGGAACACCTCCGTTTGGCCAGCCACCCCCCTGCCCGCCTCCAAAACGGGGCAAGCTGTCAATCACAATCAACAGCTGCCCCGCTTTGGTGCATGCGCAGTGGGGGACTATCGACCCGCTTGTGAGCGCTGTGCGCTCGCGAGCGGGTCTGAATCAGGCCCTTTGTGCGGCTGCGTCACTTCACGCAGGTGCACTACTACTGCTGAGTCAAACATGGCAGTGTTCATTTTCAGTGCTTCGGGAGTAGTAGTGAAAGGATTTGCGGAGACAGCTGATTTTCAGATCAGTTGTCTTCGCACTGGAGCAAAACCCAGGAACTATATGGCCGGAAAAGAAACTCTTCATCTCCGCTTGCCATATATCAAATGGTTAATGCCGGACATATCAAAGATTTTTCTAGCCTTAACCAGAATACTGACCTCTGTGGGGACAGAAGAACCAGACAACGTATTAGCTTTTCACCACTGCGTAATGCCAGCTTGGGATGGTGTTGCCTATACCCAAAAATGGGGAACCTGAAAAGCCAGAGAGACTTTGTGATCCCTTCTGGGTCAAACCTCAAACTATCCACCGGTAGAGTTAGGCTGTCAGTGATAAGGAGGAACTTCAGCTTAGAATGTTTTTGGACTGTGAGAGGAATGTATATGAAACATGCAAAAGTGGATGGAATCAAACCATGTCAGCAGCACTGTGAGGCATCCATACTAACCAATGTGCCATCCTATCACTCACAACAAACTATGGGCCTGATTCAGAGCCACTCGTAAGCGGCAGCTCGTTCGCTCCGAGCGATGTTTGCCCAACTGCGCATGCGTACGGATCGTTATACGCATGCGCGAACCAGTCAGTGCGGCCGAAATTCATGTGCTCGCAAAATAGCGAATGCCTGATAATTTGAGTGTCAGGATGAGGCGTATGTGGGTGGTAACAGGGGAAGGTGCTTGAAAACGGGGAGTGGAGATCCGATCGCAGGCGTGCTTAAAGGTCAAAATGGGCATTTTATGGGTGTACATAATTAAAACAGCAGCGTCATTGACCACGTCACTGGGTTATTTTATAGCCAGAACTGCTCGCAAAATTGTGGTAGCAAACACCAACCACAAGAATAGCGAGCAGCTCATACCCTGGTCGATGTACTCGATTAATCTAATAAATAGCAGACATGACGTAGGATGCGAGCGGCCAGGGGGCGTGTTTTTCAAAAAAACGACCGCAAGTTTTGTTCGCTCATTCAGACCTAGAGGCGTGAACAGACCGCAAACAGCGAACGGTTCATTTGAATAGCCACCCCTATTTTCTGGACGAGCGAGCGCTAATTGCGTCCGTCTCTGAATCAGGCCCTATGGCATAGCTGCCACATATGCCTCTGATGAAGTTGGTTAGTCCAACAATACTCATAAGGCAGAACTTTATTCACTATCTGCTGTGATTCACTGCCTCTGATGCTAGTTTGCTCTGTCAAATTCCCTTTTCCTAATAATTTATGAACACAGGTTCCTGATTATATCTAGTATCTACTCAACACTTTTAGAAAGGATATTGGACCTGAGCACAGATACGATTGCAATAGCGATTGCGCACGCAGTATCACTGCGACACTATGCTAATCCTCTGCGATCGCTATGCCATCGCAGCACAACATAAGGACGACCACCTTACACACATCCGTAATACTTAGCAAGACTGCGAAACCATCGGTAACATCGAGTACAATCACAGTCTCACACACACTTGCACATGGTCAGACCTTACTCAGCGGTACGCAGTGAGAGCTCAGGCTGCATAGTATAGCATCGCAGTGGATAATGTATGCACGCCTCTGCAACAGCGTTCAAACGCACTGGAACGCTTGTGTTTCGCCGACCACCCCACCGTCACCACTCCCAGACGGTACTTCCTGTCAATCACTCTGCGGTGGGTCTGTGTAGCCACTGCGATTGCAGTCCCAATCGCAGTGGAGTGTTCGCGCACTGCGATGCATATGCCTGCGCAGTACGCAACAATCGGCCAATTGCGGGCGTAATCGCAGTTGCAATCCTTGCTGAATCAGGCCCATTGTTTGAAAGAGCCTGGATCATTTGCACATTGTTGCATAAAATAGGATTTCCTTGGAAGCTGGCAATGCATTCAATTCCTTTTTTCCAGCAAACTTTGGGACCACACTGCTTTCCTAATAGAGACTTAAAATTAACCATGGGAGGGATGAATCACATGAAATGCTTCCCGCCACTCTTCGCATGCATGCCAGCGTTAATTACGCCGGTATCCATGATGGAAAATGCAAAGGACAGCTCTCTCGGTAAGAGCATCTGCACAGGACGCGCAATGCGGGCGGTGCAGGGAGGGAACCGATTGCATCCCTCCCTGGGGGGGGACCTCACGAATAGAAGTCCATAGGCTTGATGGCGTTGCTCACTGCATCAAAACCACGGAATATATTGCATTCCGGGATCTGGTGCATGAGAAATGCTGTCAGACTCCCGAAAATGGCATTTTCTGGAGTTTGACCCCATTTCTTGCTTTGCTCCCGCCCCATATATCATATATACAAGCAGAGAACATAGAGGGAGATTTACTAAAGCTTGCAGAGAGATAAAGTGGAGAGAGATAAAGTACCAACCAATCAACTACTTAGGGCCATATTCAATTTGAGGCGAAAAGTCCGACCTCAGACTTTTCGTCATCATCGCCGTTTTAGGAGGGGATAAAGTATCAGGCGCGTGTCGCTTATCCCCGTATTCAATTAGGATCCGACGAAAACATTACCCGATGGAAAGGTAAGTATCGAAAAGTCCTGTCAATTTTCGGGAAATCATCCTGGCACCCCCCTAAAGGTCTGACATGGGGATCACTATGGGTACCCCCGATTTGGCCTGCTAAAGGTTATTGGGGTTCTAAAATTTTTCTTTTTTGGGGGGGAAAATAACTAGTCCCATCAAATCTGGGGTACATGAAAATGGGTGCAAGCATATTTTGAAGTCCCCGAAATTGATTTGTGAAAATTCTTCAAAATTGCACCTGCTGCATTCTAGAAAACACCTGCCGCATACTTGGGAACCCCCCCGGGATCGATTTCGCTAGTTTAGAAGTTTGTCCCCCAATATATTTTTTTGTCCCCAAAATTAAAGTACCTTTTTTGGGGTGTCCTAAGGAACTTTAAAAAAACATTTTTGACACAGATTACTGTAAGGGGACATTACAAAGGGTGAAGGCTATTTATTTTTATATCTGCACCCCAAAACCCCAATTCTGCACTTTTTTTCGCCACCTAAACAGTGGTGAAAACTTGTCCCCGTTTTTTTACAAAGTCTTTTCGCACCTGCAAAAAGTCTTTGTAATTGAATATGGGGATAAGTGAAACTGGCGGAAAATGACCTCATCAGTGATAAATTATCGCCGATAACAGGTTTTCGCAGCCTAATTGAATATGGCTCTTAATGACAGTTTACAGGCTGTAGTTGAAAACTTACAGTTTATAGATGATTGGTTGGCACTTTATCTCTCTCCAAGCTTTGATAAATCTCCCCTATAATCTGTTGATCAATTGAATGGCCGATATATCGCCCATTGTGTGCCCAGCATTAGAGTCATATTTTTTCTCGGAATGCAATAAACTGTGATTGACACACCTGGTGTTCGTTAATGACTCCTAATTCATATACTGCTTTTATCGACAAGCACAGAGATTGTTGGATACATATTGATTAGTAGTTTTTATGTCATGTCACATTTTCTGCAGTTTCATATGTACAGGAGCACTGGTATTGCAAAGTTATTTTTATCTGTTTTCAGCTGTGCATCATGCTGTATTTTTCATCACAAACACGTGAAGGTGCAAGGTGACTCCAAATTAAGCACGTGTTCCCTGCAATACAACACGACACCAGCTCTCATAGAGGCGATGCAAACAGGACTGACTCATCCATGGCCAAGGCTAACGAAAAATAAAAAAATTTTCACTTTATTTAATTACATTTTTTTTTTTTTTTACTGTACTAGTTTGGCTGCGTGTATGATGGGGAAACGTCATTAATTTAAAAATATAAGATGTTATCACATACTATTTAGTGGGAGTTCAGTATATTATGCCAATGCTGATCACGCCGATAATGTCCTCTTGAGGTAAATCTATCCTTGACCTTGACCCCTAAATCTAAGTATTGCCATAATGCTGATTTTTAACCATTTTAATCACGTTGACATCTATAACTGTCGACATCCTGGTGTCGACACTATGTTTGCAGACATAGTGACCGTCGACTATATGACTGTATACCATAGATCAGTCATGTGCAACAGACAGCCCTATGACTGCAAGCAACCCTCCCAGGGGCGTATTAAGAGTGGAGGGGCCCGTGTGTAGTCTCCGTCCAGGCCCCCTCCTCTCTAGCCGTCAGTGCAAGGGAGAAGACTCTGGCTTTCTTGACAGACAGTACCGCGCATGAGCAGGTCTCTGGGGAAAATGGCACGGTGGACATTTTCTCGGTGATTGGTGCAGCGCTGCCAACTTGGGACCCCAGGGAGGTAGGTATAGAAGAACATGGGTGCAGGTGTGGGCACACCCTGCACCAATTATAGATACGCCACTGAAGCCTCCGATCCATCCTTTTTTAGTGCCTTGGGCAAGGGAGAACAATGGTGCTTCCCCATCTTTTGGGAAAAAAATGCTTCCATAATTGGTGGGAGTAAATGCTGCCTCCCCTCCCAGTCCCCCTCCCCCACCATCCCTGCATACTCCAATACTTTCAATACATAAGCACCTTAGGATCCTCTCACTTCGAATCTTCTTGCCTGCGTTTAGCTAGTTTTTCTCTGCTCCCCTACGCTGCAGCTGCCGACCAATGATGTCAGTTAGTGTCAGTGACACTAAAAGGAGCAGGATCCTGAACATGCCCTCTGCCTGGGAACAGGGCATCGGCCCTGTAGTACCAAAAGCATGCTAGAGCAAGTATTTGGTAGGCAGAGAGGGCGAGCCTGCTGGCATGTGTCCATGGCACACCCCCTGACCTGGGTGGCCACACTGCCACACCACTTTCGTTATGGCTCTAGTTATTGTATACATTAAGGGTGTATGCCTTGCAACATTGGTACTGTGTTAATAGAGACATTTCAGTGCACTTTCAAAAAAGGCATGTGGTTATGTCCCGTCTGTCCTGTAACTTGGAGATGGGTGTGCTACACCAATCCATTATCCTAAAAACACTCCTACATCAAAATATACACCTGGAACCGCTCTTGGCACCCAAGTGGTATACACCACCCAACAGTTCCAGAAATAAGCATGAAAGTCCTACCTGTTGTGACCCTGTATCTGGTGGATCCCTAAAATTGGGGCTACCCACCCCCCAAATCAGAACAATTGGAAGATATGTATATCTGCAAGCCATTCTAATGTAGTTGGCCACTGCCATAGAAGACAAGAAAACAAGGAGAAGAACTGTTATAGTACTCAAACCTGAGAGCAGTGACCACAGAAATGTAAAGTATTAGAAAAAGTAATTATTATGAATATCACATAACAGCGCAGATCAGAGAACAAATAACACCACTGTACTCAAGATTATAAGACATGCCCTACACTTAACATAATACTCTGTATGAATTGAGGAAATACACAACAGAGGAGAGGACTGAGGCAGATTAGCGTTTAATATCGCAATTTATAGCACCACAGAGGTCTTTAAGATGCCACATTGGGCAGGACCATTACTATGTCCTGGGATTAAAAGCTGATGTTCTAGGCACTTTAGGTGGGATAATACAAACATGATTTGCGAATGGGACCTGGCCTCATGATTTGGGACAAGATTTTGTAGTTTGGTGCATGGATTGGTTGGACTAGACTGTGAACAGAGCTACAATCCAATCATTTGCTTCCCGCATTAGCTGGCAATGTTCTAGTGCAAGCCTGGTCAACCTGTATCTGCTGTGTATCACAGTAGATAAGTGGTTGTCAAACTCTGGAGCCCATTCAGACCTGCTCGCTAGATGCGTTCGCTCGCACCCTGCATATGTAAATCAAGCACACGCCCAGCAAGGCAGGCGATCGCACGCCAAGGCATTAGCACACCCACTATGTCTTGGCATGCGATCACTTAGTGTATGCAGATGCCCAGCAGCCATTCATAAGACGCCCACCTGTGCACGTCATCTCCTGGAAGTGCATGAAAACACTGGTACATCGAGCACCATCGGATGTGATCGCAGCGCTTGAGGTTGACTATACTCTGCCGCAAACACTGCGATCACTTCAGTGTGAAATTCCACCAAGTGACGTGTACTATGACGCTGCCTGTTAATTATGCATGCCTCTGAAACGGCGTTGGAACACTCAGGCATGTCTGCGTTCACACCTCCACTCCCCCGATTCTAGTGGACTGCCCCTGTCACCACCCATAAACGGATTCTCCTGTCACTCACTCTGCTGTCTATGCGCAGCGAGCGATTGCTTCCCGAGCATTTGCACTGGTTTGCGCACGTGCGTTGCGATACATATGCATGCGCAGATTGCAACTATAAAGCCAGCTATGAGCTATGAGCGATCGCATCCTAGCGAGCGGGTCTGAATCAGCTCCTCTGTCCTCCGGACCCCACACAGTTCACATTTTTCAGGACACTCAGCAGGTGCACAGCTGTATTCATTACTCACTGACACATTTTCAAAAATCCACAGGTGGAGCTAATTATTTCACTTGTGATTTTGTAAGGAGACCTGGAAAACATGCGCTGTTTGGGGTCCTGAGGACCGAGTTTCAGAACCTGTCCAGTAGATTAATGACATAGCTAAAGGTAGTTGCAAAATGTGCATCAGGGCTCCGTGTGTGTTCATGCTCCTACTAATCTTTTGCTTTTAAAACTCTGTAATATGTTGGCTTTATATAATAATAATAATAATAATAAGTTATTAATTAGCTCCATCTCTCTATCCCTTGTTCCCACACTTACAAATAAACCCTCCTGCCCTTACCTGTCCATAGTATTAGAGGGGTCACAGCAATGTGTTATGATGACAGGCCCCCTCTACCTTCCTCCATAGTCCCAGCAGATATGATTGCATCTTGTACTAATCTCGTACGAAGGAACGTGTTCCAGCATGCTCCTCTGGTCTTCTGACTTTAGACCGTAGGCTTAGACTGTCACCATTAATCATGTGTTTTAAAGGCAGCGAAGTCCTTTAGAACCTCCAAATGATCAGTACTGACATGTGGGTAATTCTAAGCTTAGTGTTTGGAGCAGAGAGCTTGTGCACAAAGCTGGCTTTACAAGCCCCTACCAGCACTGGGCATGTGTAGCACAGCACAGCAAGATGAGACAACGAGATGGGTTCTGCATTTCAGCCTGTAGACATGGTTAGGCTGCCATGGGGGCTGCTATGGCAGTCGCTGATGTGTTTGCCATGGCCGAGGTGAGGATAGAGGCACATGAAAGGCCGCTGTGGAAGGAGAGAACAGCTCTTTTTAAAATACTTATTTGCAATTTGCAATCTTTTAATAAGTAATACATTTAAGTTTAAGATAATAAGAATATTTTTATAGAGTCATTCCTTTCTGTATAATTTTTATTAAAGAAATAGGAAAAGTAAAATAATGTAGTGTTACGATCCTTTTAATGTAGGTGTAAAGCTGCCCAGCCATTACACGATGCGGGGACGACGGCACGATTACGACGCCGTCGTCTTCCGCGGGGTGAAGTGCATACACTGAACGTTCAGACGTTCAGTGTATGTAGATCAGTCATCCCCGAACATGGCAACCTGACGGAGGTCGTCAGGTTGACCGACATGTTTGGGCGATGATAATGTTAAAAACGACCAGCGGACGGGCTCATCGCTGGTCGTTTTTAACCTTTTACTGCCTGATTTGTGGGCGATTACCAAGCGTTGGAGCGATAACGACCGTCGTAATTGCTCCACTGCTAGGTTTAATCGCCTAGTGGATGGGCAGCATAAGCCTTTTGGCTCCTCAGCTGTTGTTCCCAAACAAGTCACAACAGTTTATTTAATAACAGTTATTTATGTAGCGCACACATATTTGTAGCGCATTACAGAGATTGGTTCAGCTATTCAACACGTCCATCCAGAGGCGCTTTAAGAGAGGAGGGGCCTGTGTGCAAGCTCCGTTCGGGCCCCCTCCTCTCCGGCGGGCCAGTAAACAGGTCTCCGGGCATATGGCACCGTGTTCCCAGGACATCTCTACTGCACATGCGCGAATCACAGGAAAATGGCCGCTGTGGCCATTTTCCCAGTGATTTCTGCAGCTCAGCAGACAGCACCGGGCTGATGGAGAGGTAAGTATATTTTAAATGGGTGCAGGGTGTGCAGTGTGTGGGCTCCCCCTGGACTCAGGGGTCCGTGTGCACCACACACCTTGCACCCATTATAAATACGCCCCTGCGTCCGTTCCTTCCCCAGTGGAGTTTACAATCTATAACCCCTTTTACATGGACACATACACACACTAGAGTTCACTTCTTGTCAGAAGCCAATTGACCACCCAGTGTGTTTTTGAAGTGTGGGAGGAAACCGGAGCACCTGGAGGAAAGTCTTGCAAACACCTGGAGCACATACAAACTCCACACAGATCGCGCCTTGGACAGGAATTGAACTAATAATAACCTCAGCACTGTGAGGCAGTAACCACTGTGACAACTGTGCTGCCAGGTGCGCAGAGAGGGGTAAGGGGGTGGGGCAGGGGCGTATTTCCCTATTGGCCAGGATGGCACTCGCCAGGGGCGCCAGCCGGTTGGGGGGCGCTGGCACCACCCGGCAGTGCCACCCACGGCTAGCAGTGGCGGAACCCCCCCTGATGGAACAAATTGTTTTCTTAGAGACGGAGACAACTGTCTCCGTCTCTCCTCCGGCCACACGCCACCCACCATAATTAAAGCTGCCTGGCCAATGCCTGTTTAGCTGTCAGCGCTTCCGCGTCATACCACCTGACGCGGAAGCACTGACAGCTGAACCGTCAGGGTCCGAGCAGCGTGCCTGTACTGCAGGGAGGGAGCATGTACTCGTAGGAGAAGGCGGATTGCGGCCGTCCAGCAGCCCGCACCTAGGAGGAAGTCCAAGCAGCAGAGCCCACACACGTGTATGTAAGTATGCTCTGTGTGTGTGTGTGTGTTTGTAAGTATGCTTTGTGAATGTTATGTGTGTTGTACTGAATGTTGTGTGTGTATGACCAGTGTGTGTGTGTGTGTGTATATATATATACACGCACGTGCTTTCCTCCTTATTAATAATACTTGCCTCTGCCACTATAAGGTGCATGTCCTTGTCATATATATATATACATATACACACCCCACTAAAAATCCTGCGTTGCTAACTACAAATGGGATGGGGGGGTGCCAGGCCCCTATTTTGCCAGGGGCGCTCCGACCTCTAGATACACCCCTGGGGTGGGGTACAGATTACCCGGGCCTCTGTAGGCACCCAAGAGTGTGGGGAAGTAGAGATGTGCGCCGACCCCGTGTTTTGGTTTTGGATCTGGGTCTACCCTGGTTTTGGATCTGGATTGGTTTTGCCAAAACCTCACCTCCGTGTTTTGTTTTAGTGTTCTGGTTTTGGATCTGGATTTTTTCTTAAAAAAATCATAAAAACAGCTAAATGTACATAAAATGGGCCTGTTTTTGTTCCTACAGTATAATTAACCTCAATAACATTTATTTCCAGTAATTTCCAATCAATTTTGACCACCTCACTATATTATTTGCTTCATCTAATTAAGGCCAAAAGGTAGCATCCAGCTAGCTGGCTGACTAAGCTAAGTGACACAGTGGGCGGCGCTAACATGTGGCAGTTCAGTTTCTAATTTCCAACATGGATACAGGGCCTGATTCAGACCCGGTCACAAGCGCTGAGCACTCGCAACCGGGTCGATGGTGGCCCACAGCGCTTGCGCACGACGGAGCCGGCTCCGTAAAGCGCATGCGTGAGACCCGGCTAGCGACGGCCAATCCGTCGCTCCGGGTCTCGCACCAAAGGGGGAGAGCTGTCGATGTTGAGTGACAGCACGCCCCATTTGGTGGGCGGGCCGGGGGGGGGGTGGCTGCCCAAACGGAGGCGTTCCCGAGGGAACGCTTGCCGTTTGGGGGCGGCCCCACTGACATCACGAGTGATGTCAGTGGAGAGCTTCCGGCTCTGTTAGAGCCGAAAGCTCTCTGGGGCTTGCGATGAACGAGACCCTTCCACAAGGGTCTCGTCGCAAGCCCGATGGTCGCGATGGTCTTGACCATCGCGACCATCATCCAGACCGCTCGCTATACACCCACAGCTATGCCAGCGGCCAGGAGGCCGCACAAAAAAAAAAAAAAAACGCGTCCGGCTCTGAATCAGGGCCACAGTGTGTTAAACAGTGTGGGCTGGATACACCAATAGTGCACTTACTGTGACAGCAGTGTCAGCAGAGCGGGGTTGCTGACGGTGTCCTCCTCAGTACATGGAATGGCAGTGCTGTGGTGCTGGCAGTAAACCTCAGTGAAGGGTACCGGTGATGTCGGCAGTGCGGGCGTGCCAGCGGTGTCTTTAGTGCAGGTTTGCTGGCTGTGTCGGCAGTACGGGGGTGCCAGCGGTGTCTTTAGTGCAGGTTTGCTGGCTGTGTCGGCAGTGCGGGGGTGCCAGCGGTGTCTTAGTGCAAGTTTGCTGGCTGTGTCAGCAGTGCGGGGGTGCGAGTGGTGTCTTTAGTGCAGGTTTGCTGGCTGTGTCGGCAGTGCGGCGGTGCAAGCGGTGTCTTAGTGCAGGTTTGCTGGTTGTGTCGGCAGTGCAGGGGTGCCAGTGGTGTCTTAGTGCAGGTTTGCTGGCTGTGTCGGCAGTGCGGGGGTGCCAGCAGTGTCTTACTGCAGGTTTGCTGGCTGTGTCGGCAATGCAGGGGTGCCAGTGGTGTCTTAGTGCAGGTTTGCTGGCTGTGTTGGCAGTGCAGGGGTGCCAGCGGTTTCTTAGTGCAGGTTTGCTGGCTGTGTCGGCAGTGTAGGGGTGCCAGCTGTGTCCTCATTGCAGGTTTGCTGACTGTGTCGGCAGTGCAGGGGTGTTCTCAATGCAGGGTGCCGGGGGTGTCGGCAGAACGGGGGTGCCAGCGGTGTCCTCAGTGCAGGTTTGCTGACTGTGTCAGCAGTGCAGGGGTGCTGGTGGTGTCCTCAGTGAGGGAGTGTTGGCAGTGTGGGGGTCGCTGACTGTGTCCCCAGTACATTGGGCAGCAGCGCAGGAGTGTCAGCAGTGGTGGTGTCGGCAGCGGGGGATGCTGCCAGTGGGGGTGCCGGCGGTGTCGGCTGTGGGCGCCATCTTCTTTTGTGCTGTTTTCAATGGGCTTAACGCTGATTGGCTGAGGGCCGTGACAGACGGTTCTCTCAGCTAATCAGCGTTAAGCCCGCTGAAATCAAAACCTCGTGACTCGACAGAGGGGTCGCAAGGTTTTGCCTTGGGTCAGGGATCCGGGGAAGGCAGGGAGATGCGAGCTGCGCTCGGATCGCCCTGGATCCCCCAAATTCGGGTGGGTTCGGATCTCTTAGATCCGACCCGCTCATCTCTATGGGGAAGGTGTAGGCTCAGTAGAAAAATACTGCTCATATCTGTGAACCTCAGCATGCAACTTTGAATAAGGCCCAGTGTGGTCATGCTGAAAATGACAGATATTATTTAAATAGAACATGTAAAGGAGAAGGAACAGGATGGGATAGAGAATGCAGGAGGAAGGTTTCTCTCTGCACACCAGCAAGTGGCAAAAATGGGCTAGCCAGAAACCCGACTCTCCCTGCTGATTAACTAAGATTGCACATCCAGACTAGATAGTTTGTCAGCTGTAATACAAGACAGAATGCAGATCATGTGAATTGACATAGATATGGTGTTTGTTAGTGTGGAGTTAATTAAGAATGTATCACAGTGGAGGAAAAGCTGATGTTCTACAAAACTGGATAGGAGACCATTAAACATTAAAGCAATATTAGAACTGATGAGGAAAATGTACAATGGCCTAATAGTTTTATGCTTATTATAGAACACGGTGTAACAGGCAGAATTGTGCTATTACTTATAGCAACTAATCATGTTTGTTAAACTTTGAACTGGGTTAAACCTTCTATCGGATGAGGAGTTGTCATGTGTGCAAACCACTTATCATACTAACATAAAATAAAGACACTGAGACGTGGATTTGGCAGATAACTTGATGGCGATTTATTGGAGCAATAATAATTATTATTTATTTAAGGATGTATGGTGGCAAAGAAAGGACGTCCAGAAATCAGCCAGATCTGCTATGCCCACACACAAACAACAAAAGGCATAGCAGGCGTAGATCGCCCAGAGTGCATACACATAACCATGTAACTCATATCATCAACAAAAGGTAACGCTCACCCCCATCTTGACTTCCCACCCGTTTAGGTGGTGATACTGCCCCCCGTTAGGTTGGTACAGCCAACTACCAGTCAACGAAGGGAGCGCCCTTAAATCATAATTGCACCCGGACTGGCGACCTGCCGTTCTTTCCCGCCACAGCAAGGTTCAGCTTATAGAACCGCCGCACCGCCACCATACCAAGTACTACCCCAATAACGCCAACTCCTCAAAAAGATCCCCAATAAACAATGACACACCCTCCTCTGTTAAATGAACTCCATCAGGTCTATACATATAACTAAATCGAAATTGAATGTTATTATGGTAAATGAAACGGCCATAATTGGCCAGCACAAATTTGGCAACTGCGAAATTAAGTTTCTTCCTAGCTTCGTCATTAGCAGGAAAACTCCTAACCCCACGCCAGACCTGTCGAGGTACAATGCAAGACCAAATTAATTTACACAAGGGCCAGGCCGATAGCACCCTCGCCAAATCGTTGACAATATCAACTCGTAATTCTACAGTGGACCTCTGCCCTAAGTCGTTGCCTCCTAAATAAGCCACCAAAATACGTGGCCTACCAAAAAGCCTTGCATACTCTAACAGTTTAGGACAAAAGGAATGCCATCTCATACCTCTGGAACCTATCCAACGGACCCTAGCTGAATATTCAAAAATTGGAGCTTGATCTGAACTCAAACCTAGCAGCCCAGAAAATATATGAGTGGCCTATAACCCAAATGTCCTGCGTGTCAAAGAGCAATCCTAAAGGTGGAGGAAAGCAGTAAATAAAAAATTAGTAATTGTCATAAAACAATAAAATTTTATGGTGTATTAGTGGGATCTGATAGAACATAAGTGAGTATCTGCCAAAAAGAAAAATTTTCTATTGGTCGCCGACTTTACTATTTGAAGTGGCTGAGACAAACAGAAGACACAAAGGGGAAGAATGGGTGGGGGGGAATTGGGAAAAAACAGGTGAACTCGGCAAGAGGTAAAATAAAAACCTGCTGAGGGATGGACTATGGCCTAATTAAATGATTGAGAATAGCCGAATTGAATCCGTCAGTTCAGGTAAAAATTGTAAAATCCCTCAAGACTCCCATTGCCAGCAATGGCGAGTAGCTAATCCCGAGTAGGACGGACAGGGGTAACAGACAAGACAGGACAGTACATGAGACAAGACAAAAACCAGGCAAGCATAAAATATAAACGTAACCGGAACAGACTGTGAAATGACTTTAAACAAAAGGCCTTCATGCCTAGGTCGAATGTAACCTTTATAACTATCCGATTTCCAATGTCCTAGGGCCTTAATTTCTGATGCCGAGAAACCCGCAGCTGCCGCCGAAGTTGCGGCTCCGATCAGAAACGAGTGTGTACCAAAATCTTGAGGCGGGAGGCCTAAAACAGATACACACCTCTTCAAAAACCAACCAAACTGGTATTTGGTAAGCGGAGTCCCGTCCATATGCATGAGTCATGAACCAGGAACATCCGGCCGCAATAACTCATACCGCATAGCTAGTGCCACGGGGCAGATCTGTTCGTCCCTAGATGGACCCAACGAGATCCACCTACCCCTACCAGTCTGGTCGGTCTTCGACTGCCGAATCCTACAGAGAACAGACCTCTCACTGACCAGGATATCCGAGAGGAGCATGGCGGCATCAACCCATTTGGATGATGCCACCAGCTCCGATACCCTCAAGGTGCCGTGAAAAGCCTCCGAAAACACCACTTGAATCAGGACCGCCTCATACGCAGTAAGAGCCACTCCGAGAACCGCCCCTAATACTGCCGGAAGCAGATGAGCGTCCACAGGTCTCCTACGGTCAGCTACTGGCCGGGAGACCCGTGCCCAACCCTTTAAAGCCTTCACTATCAGAAAACTTTTAGTAAAGTCAGGTTGGCCCTTCAATTTACAATAAAATGCAATGCCCCCCAAAGAGCGCGCAACAGAAGCCCTGGATCTGCCAGCCAAACGGAGACTCCAAATAAAAGAAAGCATCGAACGATGCTGACTCTTACCTGCCTGTTTGCTGCTACGGGAATAATCTTCCCATTCATTCCATGCCTGCCGATATGCTCGCAACGTGGAGGGGGCTAAAGACTGTTCTGCTTAGCCCTCCATGCCGGCTCGATCACCTGCCAAACATAAGAGGGGCAAAGCACAACGTCAGCACCAGGGCCACAGATCGGGACCTAGCCCACTGGAAACGTGATAACGCATCGTCTATCTCATTCTCCACCCCAGGAACGTGTCTTGCCTTAAACATGATGTTACAGCGCAAACATGTGAGCACAGCTGCGCTAGCAAGCGCAAAACCAGCAGGGAAGCCGCATGTTGCTGATTGTATCGCATGGACCATGCCCAGGTTGTCACACCTGATAATGATGCTGCGATTGCGTAACCATTCCCCCCAGATTTCCAAGGAAACCATTATGGGAAAGAGTTTGAGAAGGAGTAAGTCCTTAGTCAAACCCTTTCCCACCCATTCTTCCAGCCAACGGCCAACGCACCAGGAGCCATCAAGGTAACATCCGAACCCCGTGGTGCCTGCTGCGTCGGTGAACAGCTGCAGCTGCAAATTGTCAGCGGCTGGAGACATCCACAACCGAACGCCATTAAAATCCCGAAGAAACGAGACCCAGACAGAGAGGTCCTGCTTAATCTCTGAGGATAAACGTAGCAAATGTCTCGGTTAGTGACACCAGCCGTGGCCCTTTCCAATTTACGTGAAAAAGCTCTGCCCATTGGAATTACTTTACAGGCCCAGGAGGGATTGCCTGCCGCAGGGTAATTCTACTGGAAGCCGTGCATTCCGCTATAGCATTACTTGACAGGCTTATCGAGAGGAATGCGACAAGAACCCACCGAGGTACAGATCTCGATACCCAGGAATGACAAGGGGAAGGGCCCTCCGTTTTGTCCACAGCAACGGGAACTCCAAATGAAAAAACAGCGCTCGTAAAGAAAACAAAAGATAACTGCATCTGCCTGAACCGGAAGGGCCGACACACAGAAAGTCATCGAGATAGTGGGCTATTCCATGACTACCGCAAAAATTAAATAAATAAATTCCGCGCACCAGTGTAGGAAGGTGCTAAAATGCTCGAAAAACGCACAGGACACAGAACACCCCATAGGCAAGCATTTGTCTATGCAATATCCGTTGTCCAAGCTAAAAACCCATAAACTGGAATGACTCTGGGTGCAAAGGAAGTAGACGAAAAGCTGACTCAACATCTATCTTAGCCATCAGTGCGCCCGGACCATAACACCTAATGACGTCCAAAGCATCGTCAAAAGACTGGTACACCACCGAGGAAACCTCAACTGGTATGGCATAATTTACTGACGAGCCTGGCGGATAAGACAGATGTTGCATGAGCCCTTATTTTCCTGGAATTTTCTTGGGAACCACTCCAACCGGGGAATTCACAAGATCCCTAATGGGGGTTCTGCAAAAGGCCCAGCAATGCGCCTGCGCTAACCTCGCCAGCCACTTTTTCCCTAAGAATGTGAGGCAATTCAAAGGCAGACTTCAAATTTCTAGGCGAATATGTGTCGACATCCCTGCAAATAGGTAAACGAAAACCAAAACTGAAGCCTTTTAACGAAAATTCTGCGTCCTGCAGAACCGAGTACCAACTCAACCATTTTGCTATCGCTGTGACACGGACAGGGGATGGAACTTTACTTAGCACTTGTGCCTTTTGCTGGCTGTGCAGGCTGCTGCTGGGCACCCCCCTTGAAACACTTGGCAACTGGGTGATTGCCACCACATCGCAAGCAGAGGTGACGAAAACGACATTTTAATGTGGAATTATTAAAGGCGAAGCATTTTCCCCAGACGCCTGCTGTTAGCCCTGACGAACTGAACTAGCTGCTTTGCACGCGTTGTACCCCTCATAGGCAGGACGCGAAGGCTGCGTGACCTCCAGCAATGTATATTTGTGGAAGTAGGAGCATAGCTGAGAATGGAGCTTCCCGGTGATAGCTGCTTGGGGCAGTGATTGCAATAATAAGCTGTGCACCCTGTAGAAATTCACTGTAGCACATGTATTCTGTCTATTTTGTAAGTTAAATGCTCAGAATACAGTATATAATACAATCTCCTCTATTGGCTGATAATAATGATTCAAAGGAGATAAAAGCTAGATCTTAGGTGCTATAGATAAATAAAGCAGTGTCAAAGCCATTACCCCTTACTGTCATATAACGCATCACTAAAGCATTCTATTCCCCCAATGATACCTCAATGCCCAGCATAATACTGACACTGTTTGCTGCAACTGTTTTCTACCATTAATGGGCATAATCAGCACTTAGACCATCTATAAAATACATCATACGAATGTACTGAATGATATAATTCTGGCATATACAGGACCAGCAAACACAGTAAGCAATTATATGTAGAAGTAGGGCCATCCTGTCTGAGCTGAATCTTTTATTTCATGTGCCGGCTCCTTTACAGATCATATGAGCAAGTTGGGGAATCTGGGAGAGGGCAGAAAAAGAAACCATGCACTGTCCTGGACATAGATGCACAGATTGGTCCCCTTATGTACTGGATGGTGTATTATCCAGTATTAATAATTGATCCAATAGGTGGTCCATATCAGTGCACCCCGTACAGTGCATGTTTTCCAGATCTAGTTGGTGCACAACAATATTCATTACTGGCTTTTTAACTTTTTCTACTGGCTGACACATTTAAAAGATCAACAGGGACTGTAGTGCTAGTTATTTCATTTGTGACACTGAGGGGATCCTAAAAAACATGCAACTTTAGTATTATATGCTATTTCTATTGTAGTCATCATGGTGTGGGCTGAGGGGGGGTTCAGGCAAGGCACTCATAAACCCCTCCTGCATTTGCCTATGGTGCTGGCCATTGCAGCCACAAAGATAATATTGACCAGGGGCATTAAGGACTAAAGGGAAGCACCCCTCCCCCACACTGGCACACCTTCCACAAAGCTGCTGCAGCCTGAGGGGGGATAGAACTATCAATAGGGGAACCACACCTGCAGCTCCTAATAACATGGGGGCACTGTGGAGCCAGGGACCAGGGTCTGGGGAGGCTCATTACTAGGCAGGACATAGCTACACCCACCCCCAGCAGAACAAGAAATCAGAAAAGACAGTGATTGAGGACAGAAAGGAAAAGTAAAAGCAATGATATGAAGTAAATGAAAAGAGACTAAATACAATAAGGAAAAGGAGGAGAGAAGAAGAGAAGAAGGAGAAGCACTAAGAGAGTTTTATTAAGGAAAATGACAACTGACAAAATGCACTTCCCTGTCCTGGAGGAATCTGGAACAAAGAGGCTTTGGCCCACACTTTTATCCCACTATATAATGTTCCTGTTACAAACCCGCCCCTGCTTGCCATAGGCTAACTCCCACAAGTAATTTGCATACATGCCTGCCCCCATCCTAGAGGTTTAAAACACCTCTTTTCTTATGCAATCTTTCAGTTTCTCTTCTATGGGTTACACTCACCAAATTGCTCTCATTGCACCAGTGGCCATACTATTCAATAAGCACCACACTAGTCACCTGCTACCGCTTTCATTGTGAGATTTTAAGATATTTACAATTTATATACTGTATCTGTTTATCAAACAGTGAAAAGTGTTGAAAAGAGGACCTGAGTGGAAGATGCCCATAGAAGCCAATCAGCCTCTACTTATCATTTTATAAAACTTGATAAAAACTACCTCAAAGCTGGTTGGTTGCTATAGGCAACTTCTCTACTGGTCCACCTCTCCATTGTTTTCACTGCTTGATACATTAACCCCTAAGGACCGCTGACACTGTAACGTAGCATTTTGCATGTAGATATAACTTTAGTCTCACACAGAATATAGGCATGCCGCATATCATTTTAATCAGCATCAGCTGCTTGTGCTAAAACATTCTGTGATAACGAGCTGCACGGCGCTGATTCGTTAAGTGGATGCGATTTGTAGTAGTGCCCTAGTTAATGTTATGCCCCACAGTAGTGCCCTAGTTAATGTTATGCCTCATAGTAGTGCCCTAGTTAATGTTATGCCCCACAGTAGTGCCCTAGGTCATGGTATGCCTTATAGTAGTGCCCTAGTTAATGTTATGCTCTATAATAGTGCCCTAGTTAATGTTATGCCCCATAGTAGCGCCCTAGTTAATGTTATGCCTCATAGTAGCGCCTTAGTTAATTTTATGCCCCATAGTTGCGCCCTAGCTAAAGTTATGCCCCACAGTAGTGCCCTAGTTAATGTTATGCCTCATAGTAGTTCCTTAGTTAATGTTATGCCCTACAGTAGCACCCTAGGTCATGGTATGCCTTATAGTAGTGCCCTAGTTAATGTTATGCCCCACAGTAGAGCCCTAGTTAATGTTATACTTCATAGTAGTGCCCTAGTTCATAGTATGCTGCATACAGTAGTAATGCCCTAGTTCATATTATGCCCCATAGTAGAGCCCTAGTTAATGTTATGCCCCATAGTAGCACCCTAGTTAATTTTATGCCCCATAGTAGCGTCCTAGTTAATGTTATGCTTCATAGTAGCACCGTAGTTCATATTATGCCCCATAGTTGCGCCCTAGCTAAAGTTATGCCCCACAGTAGTGCCCTAGTTAATGTTATGCCTCATAGTAGTTCCTTAGTTAATGTTATGCCCTACAGTAGCACCCTAGGTCATGGTATGCCTTATAGTAGTGCCCTAGTTAATGTTATGCCCCACAGTAGCGCCCTAGGTCATGGTATGCCTTATAGTAGTGCCCTAGTTAATGTTATGCTCTATAGTAGCACCCTAGTTAGTTATGCACCATAGTAGCACCCGAGTTAATGTTATGCCCCACAGTAGCGCCCTAGGTCATGGTATGCCTTATAGTAGTGCCCTAGTTAATGTTATGCTCTATAGTAGCACCCTAGTTAGTTATGCACCATAGTAGCACCCGAGTTAATGTTATGCCCCATAGTAGTGCCCTAGGTCATAGTATGCCTTATAGTAGTGTTCTAGTTAATGTTATGCCCCACAGTAGCGCCCTAGGTCATGGTATGCCTTATAGTAGTGCCCTAGTTAATGTTATGCCCCACAGTAGTGCCCTAGTTAATATTATGCACCATAGTAGCGCCCTAGTTAATGTTATGCCCCACAGTAGCGCCCTAGGTCATGGTATGCCTTATAGTAGTGTCCTAGTTAATGTTATGCCCCACAGTAGTGCCCTAGGTCATGGTATGCCTTATAGTAGTGCCCTAGTTAATGTTATGCCCCACAGTAGCGCCCTAGGTCATGGTATGCCTTATAGTACTGCCCTAGTTAATGTTATGCTCTATAGTAGCACCCTAGTTAGTTATGCACCATAGTAGCACCCGAGTTAATGTTATGCCCCACAGTAGCGCCCTAGGTCATGGTATGCCTTATAGTAGTGCCCTAGTTAATGTTATGCTCTATAGTAGCACCCTAGTTAGTTATGCACCATAGTAGCACCCGAGTTAATGTTATGCCCCACAGTAGTGCCCTAGGTCATAGTATGCCTTATAGTAGTGTTCTAGTTAATGTTATGCCCCACAGTAGCGCCCTAGGTCATGGTATGCCTTATAGTAGTGCCCTAGTTAATGTTATGCCCCACAGTAGTGCCCTAGTTAATATTATGCACCATAGTAGCGCCCTAGTTAATGTTATGCCCCACAGTGGCGCCCTAGGTCATGGTATGTCTTATAGTAGTGTCCTAGTTAATGTTATGCCCCACAGTAGCGCCCTAGGTCATGGTATGCCTTATAGTAGTGCCCTAGTTAATGTTATGCCTCATAGTAGCGCCCTAGTTATTTTTATGCCCCATAGTAGCGCCCTAGTTATTTTTATGCCCCATAGTAGCGCCCTAGTTAATGTTATGCCTTATAGTAGCGCCCTAATTAATGTTATGCTCTATAGTAGCACCCTAGTTAATGTTATGCCCCACAGTAGCACCCTAGGCCATGGTATGGTATGTAGTAGTGCTCTAGTTAATGTTATGCCCCATAGTAGTGCCCTAGTTAATGTTATGCCTCATAGTAGTGCCCTAGTTCATGGTATGCTGCATAGTAATGCCCTAGTTCATGTCATGCCCCATAGTAGTGCCCTAGTTTATGTTATGCCCCATAGTAGTGTCCTAGTTTATGTCCCATAGTAGTGCCCTAGTTTATGTTATGCCCCATAGTAGTGCCCTAGTTAATGTTATGCCCCACAGTAGTGCCCTAGTTAATATTATGCACTGTAGTAGCGCCCTAGTTAATGTTATGCCTCATAGTAGTGCCCTAGTTAATGTTATAACTTATTGTTGTGTCCTTCTTAATGTTATGCCCCTTAGTAGCGCCCTAGTTAATGTTATGCCTCAAAGTAGCGCCCTTGTTAATGTTATGCCCAATAGTAATGCCCTAGTTTATTTTTACCTTTAATTTTTCACATTATTTGCTATGGTAAAGCTTCAAGTGCTCCATCCCAATTGGCAGCTCTAGAATCTGCAGGGCATTCAGGGCTGAGAAAAGTGCAATGTACAATGAGTGTATAGACAGGGGTGGAGGACGGGGGGACCAGTCAGCTCCTACCTTCTTAATGCAGGAAATTCCGGTTTGAACAACAGACCTAACTCAATTGCTTAGCAGCTAATTTTGGGAACTTGGTAGTCAACAATATGACCTGGTACTGGGGCCCCCATACACTCACTATAGCTAACAGGGACATGAAGGCAGGGGAGGCTGCTGAGATTTGATACTGTATAAAATTGATTAGAATAATACAAAGAATATTATTTAGAACTTATAAACATTTTTGTTTATTGTAATATTTTTTATAGTTAACACTCACCAGCTTTGTGGAGCTCCCAGGAACTGCAGGGAGACTAGAGATGAGGAACTGCAGGGAGACTAGAGATTAGGCAGCAACATCTTAACCTCACTTCTGTATAGTCAGACACTCCTTGTAGAGCTGGGGGTGGTGCCACACCACAGGCAGTAAGCTGTACAGAAAGAGAGCTAATAGAGGCCTGCCTCTGAGTATGGGGCGGAGGGGGGGCTTGAGCCTGATGGACACCTTGGATGTGTCATGTGACCAGGAAGTGCACTGCAGTGTATAGAGATCAAAGCTCAGTCAGCAGCAGTAAGAGAAGACAGTGATGCAGGTAGGAGAATCAAGCTTAGTGTAATGAGGGGAGAGTTACAGTGAGTAGAGGGTGAGACAGGCTCCCAGCACCCCATCTCCATCTGAGTCTCCCAAGCCATTGACCTCACCACACGTCACTGATAGCTGCGCCCATGTTGCTGTCACATGTTGAGTTGCTGCAAGGTCAAGCCCCCTTTTTTGCTATTACACACTTTCTTAGTGTAATTTACACTCACTTTGCAGTAGGGGCTGGCTGGCAACTTTTAGCCTTGGGGGCAAATGCATGCAGGTGGCCCTGGCAGAGGAGTAGCGTGTAGCCAGGGTGCCCGAAGAATGTGCGTGCTACGGCGTCCCCCCCCCTCAAGTGTTCCAGGGAGGAGACGGGTCCATATGGGATTAATGTAAGGTGAAAATAAAGATTAGGGGCAGCCCCCTGTCGTAGTGCCCATATGCAGTGCCCCCATGTGCCACAGGAGAGAACACCCTTATGCAGGCCTCCAGTAGTGCCCCCAGTAGTGATCCCCCCTATGCAGTGCCCCTTGTACCCCCAGTAGTAAGCCCCTTATATAGTGCCCCCAGTAGTGGTCACCCCTGTGCAATGCCCCTTGTGCCCCCAGTAGTAAGCCCCTTATACAGTGCCCCTAATAGTGGTACCCCCTATGCAGTGCCCCTTATATAGTGCCCCCAGTAACAGTCCACCCCCATGCAGTGCCCCCAATAGTGGTAACCTTTATGCAATACCCCTTAAATAGTGGCCCCAGTTGTAGTCTACCCCCTATGCAGTACCCCCAGTATTGCCCTTTATATAGAGCCCCCAGCAGTGGTCCCTCGATGCAGTGCCCCCACTAGTAGTCCCCTCCCCCTATGTAGTGCCCCTAGTAGTAGTCCCCTCCCCCCTATGCAGTGCCCCTAGTAGTAGTCCCCTCCCCCCTATGCAGTGCCCCTAGTAGTAGTCCCCTCCCCTTGTAGTGCCCCTAGTAGTAGTCCCCCCCTTGTAGTGCCCCCAGTAGTAGTAGCTCCCCCTTGTAGTGCCCCCAGTAGTAGTAGTCTCCCCTTGTAGTGCCCCCAGTAGTAGTCCCCCCTTGTAGTGACCCCAGTAGTAGTCCCCCCCTTTGTAGTGCCCCCAGTAGTAGTAGCCCCCCCCCCTTTGTAGTGCCCCCAGTAGTAGTAGCCACCCCCCTTTGTAGTGCCCCTAGTAGTAGTCCCCCCCTTTGTAGTGCCCCCAGTAGTAGTCCCCCCTTTGTAGTGCCCCCAGTAGTAGTAGTCCCCCCCTTGTAGTGCCCCCAGTAGTAGTCACCCCCTTGTAGTGTCCCCAATAGTAGTAGTCCCCAGTAGTAGTAGTCCCCCACCCCCCTTGTAGTGCCCCCAGTAGTAGTCCCCTTGTAGTGCCCCCAGTATTAGTAGTCCCCAGTAGTAGTAGTCCCCTCCCCCTTGTAGTGCCCCCAGTAGTAGTAGTCCCCACTTGTAGTGCCCCCAGTAGTAGTAGTCCCCACTTGTAGTGCCCCCAGTAGTAGTATTCACCTACTTGTAGTGCCCCCAGTAGTAGTAGTCCCCAGTAGTAGTAGTCCCCCATCCCCCTTGTAGTGCCCCCAGTAGTAGTAGTCCCCCCCTTTGTAGTGCCCACAGCAGTGCCAGACGCCCCCCAGTAGACACACGTTATATAAAAAACAAAAAAAACACTTACCTGAATCCCTGCTCCCGCCGTCGCCATCCGCTCCTCCGTCTGTCCTTCCCGGGCCGCTCTGCATTATGGGAGAGACGTCATGACGCCTCTCCCATTGTCCACTGCATGGGCCGGAAGATGGAGCGGCTCCTGCAGTGGGCGCAGCAGCAGCTAATTAGAGTCTGAAAGACTCTCATTGGCTGCTGATCAAACACACAGCTGCCGGAGCCGGTCAGCGCTACACACGCGGTGCAGTCTGTGTCCCAGTGACACAGACTGCACCGGTCCGCGGCCCGCATGACGCTGCGGCCCGGGGGGCACATGGCACCCTGCACCCCGGCCCAGCCCGCCGCTGCTTTGCAGTCAAGTCTGCACTAGGTCCAGTGTGTCTTTAAGTTATCAATAATAATACTTCTGTGTTCCAGAAACCATTCTTTCAGCAGTTGTGTGGTAGTATAGCACTCATATATGTTTATTTGTTCATCTCACCAGCAGCAGAGCAGGGCTCACGGCTGCTCTGTGCCACCCCCAAACACGTGACAGCTCACAAGGGGGCGGGGCTACTGGCAGGAAAAAATGTAGAGCTGTCAGTGCTCCAATTGGCTCTACACACTGCAGGGTGTGTACCCAGAGTGTCCATTGGATGCTCCAAATAGCACTGAAGTAGTGCTACTGGCCGCAGGGTGCTGTTACAAACAACTTTATTGAGCCTTGGGAACATCATTAACCCAGTACCAATTTATAATATTCAAATTGATAGGGCTCCATCCATGTTAGTTCTATTATTTATTTATTTTTTGTTAATTATTTCACTAGTGCGGATTCACAGTCTCTCACAGTGGTGTTACCAATACGCTGCCAGCCATATAAGGGGGCGTGGGGCTCGCACACCTCTCCCTACAGCCCTGCATCTCACAGACTCGCTAGGAGCAACTACTCATAGTTCCATCAGAGTTTGTTCTTGCTTTTTTTGGATAACTTCATTACATAAGAGCAATGTTCACTACAATACTCTAGGTCAGGCCCGGCCAAAAGGTCGATCGCAATCTACCGGTAGCTCATCCCGATCATCGGGAATCTGCGTTCAGTAATGCACTAGCGTGCACTGCTGAATGACGACCACTATGTATAAGGGGCACTACTGTGTGTCGTAACGTGAATAAGATTGTAGTGCTGTGTGACGTAATTTGAATCGGGGATACTATGGGGCATATTCAATTTGAAGCGAAAAGTCTGTTGCCGGACTTCTCGCCGTCATCTGAGGTTTTCCCGTCGAAAAGTTATCGTGCTCGTCCCCGAGGCGGCGATAACGAAATAAGCGAAAAGTGCTGTCATTTTTGGGTAAATCAGCCTGACACCCCCCTAAAGATGCTCTGACATGGGGGTTCACTATGGGTACCCCCGAATAGCCCTGCTAAAGGTATTTGGGTCTTTAAATGGTCTCAATAGGTGCTTTTTAGCATCTTTGGGAAAGTGGTGAAGAATAGCATTTACCATCTTTTAAAAAAAAAAAAAAAATAGTCCCATCAAATTTGGGGTAGATGAAAATAGGTGCTAGCATATTTTAAAGTGGTTAATGTGAAGTTTTAAAAATCGTGAAAAAACCACCTGCCGCAACCACCTGTAATTAAAAAAACACCTTGGGCATACTTGGGGACTCCCCCTGAGTCTATTTCGCTAGTTTAGAAGTTTGTCCCCCTACTTTTTTCTTTTTTTTACCCCATTTTTTGGGGAGTCCTGTGGTACTTTTTAAAATATTTTTTTACAGAGAATACTTTGGGGGGCCTGTACAAGGGGTGCAGGGTGGTTTTTGGAAGTCTGCACCCCAAAACCCCAATTCTGAACTTTTTTACTCCACCTATTCATAGCTGATACTTTATCGCAGGGTCTGATGCATTTACTTTTCGCACTGGCAAAAAGTCCGACAAATTGAATATGGGGATAACTCAAATCGTCGAAAATGATGTCATCGGCGAAAAGTTTAGCCAAGAACGTCTTTTCGCTCCAAATTGAATATGGCCCTATGTGTGATTTCGGCAGGACAGACCCCACGACCCTTGCTGCAAGGTCAGGCCCCCTTTTTTGCATACCATGCCCCCTTTTTCAGGCTTTGTAGATCAAAAGGAGTTCACAGAATCCAAAAGTCTGGCCACCCCTACTCTAGGTGTTTTAAAAAGTGTTTTATTTGCCAAGGTACAACTGAATGGTACAAAATGGACCATAATGAATGTATACAATGAGGCCTAATATCCAACACGTCAAAAGTGTGTGTGTGTTTGTGTTATTGTGTGTGTGTGTGCGCGGGAGGGGACGACGACGTTGTACGTATGCAAGGAAAGAAAGGCTGTGCATTCTTCCAGAAATTAAGGACTGCATTTCTGAATATGCCTTCTCTGACTCCATGACTAAAGCAGCGGGGGCCTGTTTATAATGGGTGCAAGGTGTGAGGTGCACACGGGCCCTTGGGTCCAGAGGGGCCCACACTGCACACCCTGCACCCATACTAGTTATATTTACCTTTCCGCAGATTCCGACATGCAGCTCTGCAGCGCCGGCCCGGCCCTGTGTGGGTGCCTTATGCTGGCCAAAGTGGTGAAGTATGGTGCGGCCATGCCCCCTTCTGCAGTGTATTGCTGAGATTTGACCCAATGTAAATAACACCCTCCCACACACACGGGGTCACATTCATCAAGTAGCGGGGCCTAGAACATTGGAAGTTGGCCCTGACCCTTACACAGAACAAAAATGTAAAAAAAAAAAAAAGTATTTTTTAACAAACATTTTTTATTTAATGTCTAATATGATAATAAAATAATCTAATCAGTTTTTTGACCTTAAAATGTCTTTTAAATGACTATTTGTCCCAGACTTTTGTTTTTCAGATGCGGTATTAAAATCTTCATGAACAAATTCAGCAAAAATAGAATAACTGGCGTAATATTGTGAATTGTTCTGACACAGATTTGCTCATTTCCATACCTGTATGATTCTAAGAAAAAGCTATTTAAATAATAATTGGTTCTACCACAATCACCAGGCACAGCCGCTCCTGTTATATAAAAGATTACAGGTCGTTCTCTAAGATGGCCACTTTAGATATTCTGTTTCATCTTTATAGGGCTGTTGCTGAACCTTGATCTTTATTGAAGATAAAATCTAAGTTTCTGTAATGACACTGTATCTCCCTTTAGCATTGATGATTAAAAGGTCTCAGTAGATTTATACAGTATGTATTAGAATGGAATAAGGTGCTTCGGTCTCTGAGTGTAGGTACAGTAGGTACTGTATATTGTTCTCTCAGAAGTCAAATCCCTCAGTGCCTTTAGTAATTGCTTTGTTCACCTCTTAACGCTTCTCTCAAAAATGTATGTGTATATGTCTTATTTGTGATCCGTTGATTAAATAGTTACTAAATTACCTTTGACGTCTAAAAAAAAAATATATACATTTTAAATATTCTATTTTTGACATGCCTAAGCCATACTTGCCTACTCTCCAGGAAGTCGCGGGAGGCTCCCGATTTTTGAAACTTCATAGACAAAAAAATAACACAAAGGGAGGGGCTGATGCATGGCTCACTGAGGGTCTGGACTTCTGGCCCTGGCCTGCTGGGCCGGTGTGACTGCCTGCAAGCCTTGCTGAGCAGCTTAGCCTCTTGGCTCTCTGCTAGGCTGGCTTGCAGAGAGATGGGGGGTGCTCGGGAACCATGGCCTTGCCCTTTTTCTGTGTGCGCAGTAAGGGCATACTCACCGACTTTTAGGCTGCCCCCCGATGTACGGAGCCGATAATATAGGCACTGTAAAGCGGGGGCGGGGCTACGTTGACGCGATTCAGCGCGAGTCGCGACATCGCCCCCCCGGACTGCCCACTTTTGCACAGTAAGTGGGTAGTCACGGGGGCAGTGCGGACAGCAATGGGGGGGGTGGGCAGGTTCCGGGAGACTTGCCTACTCTTCTGGGTAGTTGGGAGCGCCACCCGATTTTAGGGAGGCTCCCGACCATTTCGGGAGAGTAGGTAAGTATGAGTATGGGATGCCGGGGGCCGAATTACAGCCACAGTCTGGACCTCATTCAGAGTCGGTCGTTGCGGCCGCTCGGTCGTAAGGTAATAGGGGCCGGATATGCAAATGAAGCGCTCGCAAGTTGCGTCGTTAAGATGGGATCGTTAGCTGGACGAGCGAGGGGAGGATGCGGTCGTAAGACTAAAAATACACCCCCTTCTCGTTCGCATTACTCGTCATCTACGGGCATATAAGGATTAATCGAGACCATCGGAGCTGTTCGTAGCACTTAAGGTTGACCATACCCTCTCTTAAGCACTACGATCAAGTCAGTGTAAAAACCTCCCATGTCACATGTGCCATGACACTACTTAGTTAATTATGCACTCCCATAAAACGCCGTTTGCATAGTCAAGCACGCCTGCGTTCGGATCTCCACTCCCCCGTTCACAAGCACCTTCCCCTGTTACCACCCACAAACGCCTCATCCTGTCACTCAAACTAACGACCTGGCCAAGTTGAAGGAGAGAGCAATTTCTGATCGTAATAGCTAGTTTGCGAATGCGCATTGCGAATTTTACGCATGCACAGTTTACCCAACACCGGTGGCGTACGACCGAGCGGCCGCAACTACCGACTCTGAATGAGGTCCCTTGTCCCTGGCTAAATGTGTGTCCGTGTGCTCAGTTATAGCAGAACTGTCTATGGCGAGCGTAGGCTTCCCGATCGCTCACACTGGTTCACGCACGTGCATTGCGATGCGTACGCATGCGCAGAATGCAAACAATCGGCTGGCTGCGTGCGAACGTATCCTTGCGAGCGGGTCTGAATCGGGCCCTTTGATCGCACCTCCACGGAGGCAGCGCCTTTTGGTGCTAATGTGCATTATCATGTAGGCGACATTCAGAAGAGCGCAGAAAAGGTATGTTCACGAAAGTGGGTCTTATTCAGTCCAGCGGCTTAGTGATAAAATAAGCGCATATGCTGCCCATATGTCCCTAGCAGGATACTGAAGATAAACAGGACATAGCAATATAAAGTATAGGACTGTGTATTCTTAGTGGTCAATTCAATGGGATGCGCTGTGTGCCAGAGTGATGTATGGGTGATGTGCAGTGCACTCTGGGCCTGATTCAGACCCGTTCGCTAGGTTGCGTTCACACGAAGCCTGCCGATGTTTGCAATCTGCGTATGCGTATAAAACGCAGTGCACTTGCGCGAACCAGTCCAAGTGATCGGGAAGCGTTCGCACCCTGTACACAGATGCTCCGCAAGCATGAGTGACAGGTCGTGCCATTTGTGGGTGGTGACTGGGTGGTCGATGGTAACGGGGGAGTGGTGGGGCGAACGCAGGCATGTCTGTGCATCTGAACGCCGTTTCAGGGGCATGCATAATTAAGACGCAGCGTCAGCGTACACGTCACATGGCTGCATGACACACAGCAGCACTTGCAGTGCTTGTGGTAGGGTATGGTCAGCCACAAGTGCTGCGTATGGGTCCGATGTTACTCGATGTTACCGATTGTTTAATACACTTCCTGGAGATGACTTATGTTACTAAGGGAAAGTGGGCGTCTAAATACATACCGCGATCACACGGCAAGACATAGTGGGCGTGCTGTCTTGCTACCAATCGCGGGATTTGCATACTTTGGCTGCTGACGGCTGCGTGCGACCGCAGCCTAGCTACCGAGTATAAATCAGGCCCCCTATCCCCATATGTATGTAGGCTAACCATGCATTTTCCTATGCACCATATAAGCTGCAAGGTAAAATGCACACTGTAAGGGTGATGTAGTGTGCTGTTGCCATTCAGTTGTCCTCACAATGCCCCGTGACCCTCCGAGGCCCTCGGTTCCCCAAGGCCCCTTCTGAATCGATGCATGCACAGTGGCTGCATGGGTCGGGCCGCACATGCTCAGGAGAAGCTCCCGCAATGCTTTTTAGAAAGCAGAGCGTGTAACCTTGGAGGTGCCATCATCAGAGCCCTAACCGAATATTACTATAGGGCTGAATTACATTGCACTAGATAAGGAGCAATTGCTGTATTTGAATAACAGCTACTGGGCATTGAAATTATTTTATTTTTGCAGAACAGTCACATCCAATTTCATTTACTTGGCGTTCATAGAAAGATAAGTGTGACAGTAGTCGCTAATTACACACAGAATGAACGAGGCTCATTAGTCGACTCGTAACTCACTAACATCACCATCTAATAGTCACATGACACATCTTCCTGACAGCAACTCTAATACATCCAAGCTGAATAATGATTCAGCAGCGTCACTCTGGGCCTGATTCATTACCGATCGCAACTGCGATCACGGCTGCGATTACACACGCAGTCTCACTGAGAAGGTATGCTAATCCATTGCAATCGCTATGCCTTCGCAGCACTACACAGGGACGCCCAGCTTACCTTACACACACATCCGTAATGCTTAGCAAGACTGCAAAACCATCGGTAACATCGAGTACCATCGTAGCCTCACGCACTCTTGCACAAGCTCTGACCTTACTCGGGAATTGCTAACCTCGTCGCACGCTATGAGTACTCAGGCTGTGTGTGGCATCGCTGTGGATAATTTATGGACGCCCATGCAACGGAGTTTAAACGCACCGGCATGCTTGCGATTCGCCGACCAGCCCCCCCCCCACGTTGCCACCGACAAATGGCACTTTCTGTCATTCACTCTGTAATGGGTCTGCGCAGTGCTTAAATTGGTCCTAGAGAAGTGGTGGAAATGTGTCATTTGGCCACGCCCCCTCCTGAGTGACCTGCGAATCGTGGCATTTTGCAGTGAGGTCGTGGGCTTAATAACATGGTACCAGTCTGCCAGATCCCGTCAAGGGATGGCTATCGGTAGTTTTCCATCGATGGTCATCTGTGCTAGCCATCGATGGTACAATAACCATCTATGGTGAACCATAAATGGTTTGTACCACTAGATGGCCACCGCTGCCGGGTGCCTGGTAAGCAACGGGCCATTCAACAATGGGGTGGGGCTTAGCGGGCCAACAGGGGGTGGGGCTAAGCTCAGTGATGGGAGCAGATAAAAAACCCATTGGGTTCCACTTTGCTATCAACGGCAGAAAACCATTGTCTCTCTGCCATCGATAGCAAAACCATCGACCATCAGTAGTAAACCATCAATTTTTGTAAACTATCGATGGTTGATGGCCATCCCTAGTTCCATCCCCATCCCATCTACAACCTGCGGATGCTGAAAGTAAGTGTGTGTGTAATGTATGCAGTGCCAGATTAAGGTCCAAATGGACTGGGAGCTGACATTTTTTTTAGGGCCTATTGTGTGCTGGTACAGGGGGTGTGACCAGCTCTGTGTTTTTTGACAAGTGATGAGGGGGCGTGGACAGTGCTGTGTGGGTGTAGTCTGCACAGGGTGTGTGCCTGTGCTGTGGGGTCCGGCTAACTCCGCAGAGGGCATAGCCAGTGCCAGATTAAGGTTCACATAGGCCTGGAGCTGAAATTTATGAAGGGCCTATAGTGTGCCACTGCAGGGTGTGTGACCAGCGCTGCAGTGAGAAACGCCAGTTTTCGGGGGTACATGCAAATATTAAGCATCCTCATGATTTTAGAAGGAGGTACCGCAGAAGATATCTCCGATATCTGCAGCAGTTCCACCATTTCCGACCACAACGCAGCTCCCATAAGATGCTATGGTGGATGCTATGCTGTCTGATTTACCAAGTTCTGGAAAGTGAAACCCAGTGTAGCCTATGGGCTATTGCAACACAGATATATAACATCCTTCTCAGTCTGTACCCAATGATGCATGCTCAGGCTGGTGGATGTACATGTGCGGTGAGCCCTCAGAACCCGTGTCTCGGCAAGAGATTCTTCCTGAACTCATGTAAAAGTGTTATAATTTCCATGTTGTGAATTTAGACAATAACAACTAGGAGCTGGAGCAGCTGCAGGAAGAGGTGTGTGAGGCTATGGGGGCAGCGTATGTGTGAGGCTATGGGTGCAGCATGTATGTAAGGATATGGGGGCAGTGTGTGTCTGCGAGGGTATGGGGGCAGTGTATGTGCCTGTGATGGTATGGAGGCAGTGTGTGTCTGTGAGGGTATGGGGGCAGTGTGTGTCTGTGAGGGTATGGGGCAGTGTGTGTCTATGAGGGTATGGGGGCAGTGTGTGTATGCATGTGTATGAGGGTGAGGGGGCCTTCCCAAACGAAAATCCCTGGGCTCCACATGGTCTAGAACTGGCTCTGCAGACCCTCCAACGTGACCCCTTCCACCTGGTACAAAATGCTCTGCTCCTGGACTTCTCTCTTAATTGATGAAACACCTGCCTCATCTATTAAGTAGCTCAACACAGGTGGCTGCAATCATTAATTAGGTGGGAAGTCCAGGAGCAGAGCATTTTGTACCGGGTGGAAGCTTTTGCCCTTCTGCTCCACGGGAGGTTTCTGTCCTCCCAGAGCTCAGCCTTAGGACACCTGCGTTACGGTTTGACCGGTGTACCGCCCCATATCATGTGGAGGGGCATGGCCTGCACCAGGCATTCTAGATACGGCATGGAGTGTTCTTGCGATAACAGTTAAGGCTCCTTCTGGCTGTAAAGCATGGGAGCCTCAGCGGGCACATCTAGCTCCGGTGGTTGCCAAGGGAAATTATATGCAGGGCAACAGCAATCCCCCCTCTCCTAAGAACACACTTTGGCGTTTTGACCAAAATTACTTCTTTCGAATTTCTAGTGATTCTCTTATCTGACAATCAGCACAGTGCAGTCTTTCTAGCTGATTGGTTAGTCCTTTGTGATATATCCTCAATAGCTTGTCTAGATCTTCTTAGAATAACTTACTGCTCATGCATGAAGTGTGATCATATCATCTCAAAGGTAATAGATGTGGGATTGTGGTTGACTTGTAAGGTATCTGAAATATATCATGTTATTTTCCGCTGACTCAGGAGTATCCTTGGATTTATTCTCAAACTACTAATTGGAACAGAGAAGAGGACGTACCAGACATTGGTCTTCAAGAATTGTTGACATATCTTTTTTGAGCGAATGCGTTACTTTGTCATGATGAGTAGTACAGATGGATGATGGTTCCAAGCACAGCTCGGACTGTGTGGTTCAGTTTGATGGAACGTGTAAGTCAATACAACTGCTAACAACATTGATGCCGGAGAGGAGATCGCTAATGTTGACAGTAAGATGCTGTATGACACTGGTGGGAGCAGTGGAACATCCATGCCTTGTGGCATGAACAGACAGAGTACATTACAGAAAGAGCGATCTTTCATCAGAGTGAGATGCAGCATAAATAAATCACAGTCAATGGAGGTTCAGCTTGAGGGTTACATTTTAGCAAAGAGATTGACAGAGCAGGAGTAAAGTACAACTGTTTGAACTGAAGCAGTCAAAATCGATGGCGCAGGTTCTCGACTATTCGCAAGGTAAATTAAACTTATCGATTAGGGAAATATGAATGTTCTTAGCGCTAATGAGTACATTAGAGCATTTACAGGGCTGCAATAGCCTTTAGCCAATCAGAACATTAGAGCAGTCATAGGGCTGCAATAAACTGTAGCCAATTAGAACATTAGGACATTCACAGAGCTATGCCAACCTGTAGCCAATCAGAACATTAGAATATTCACAGGACTTCACCAACATGGATCCAGTCGGAGCCAAAATATTACAAGGGTAACAACAGAAAAGGAAGACCCAGGAGGAGATGTACTAAGCCTTGGAAAGTGGAGAGAGATAAAGTACCAGCCAATCAGCTCCTACCTGTCACTTTACAGGCTGTTTGAAAAATTATGGTTAGGAGCTGATTGGATGGTACTTTATCTCTCTACACTTTATCACTCCCCAAGGCTTAGTACATCTGGCCCCTAACTACAATAAAAAAAAGCAAAATTATATTTCTGAAACATGACTCAATATATAAGTTTATAGGTACATAATTTTTCTCGAGCAGACAGTTTAACAAATGCTTTTTGGAATTTCTTTAAAAAATCGAGTTTATTTATGGGGTATTGAGTGTGATACCTTAAAATTCACATAAGTACATCTATATATTAATTCTGTAAGATCTGTCGCAGGATTCAGGGCAGACACAGCCCAGGTGGAAAGTATGGGAGTCCCAGGGGTATAGTGCACGGTACAGAGGGGAGGTTATGGCACAGTACAGAGAGAGGGGTGGGTGAGACAGAGCAGCAGAAAGGGGCGGAGCAGCAGTGGATAGAGGGGTGGGGCCTGGACAAAGCAGGTTGATGGGGCAGAGCTGGGGGCAGACTAAGGGGTCTAGTTACTAAGCAGTGTTAGGAGAAGTGAAAAGTGATAAGGTGCCAGCCAATCAGCTCCTAACTGCCATCTCACAGGCTGTGCTTGAAAAATGACAGTTGGGAGCTGATTGGCTGGCACCTTATCACTTTTCATTTCTCCTAACACTGCTTAGTAAATAGACCCCTTTGGCTGGGTACACAATAGATGATATATCATCTGATATATCAAGCTGAGGTGGATCGGAACGATATATCGGGGACATCGTCTAATGTGTACCCACAATTGCTCGCTCTCGCTGGTCGCATTCAATATCATGTGATTGGCCATGGTGCACGGTCAATTACTTGATATCGTATGTGGGGCTGTGCATTTTAATGAAGAACGGAACAAGGTATCATGCTGTCAATCATTACATCAGGTAATGAGTACTGGCAATCTTACAGGGTACCTTCGCCCCGACCATCAGCAAAATTGCCGGCTCCTCTAATCCAGCGTTATATGTCATTGACATGTGGGAATCACACATCTCATTTACCTGTACTTAAATTTGTACAATATGCCTTATCATTACAGTGATCATGATATATTTACAGACACCTCCAAAATGGAGGATTCATCGTTTACTATGGCTGACCAGACATGGCTGCCAGCACAATGATACACTAGGCTAAGGTACAATACTAGATAGGGAATCTTCAACAAAATGGCAGTCCAAGAATACCTGTGATGGACAGATCAAACCTCCTATAAGAAATAGCCACGTATAATTGGAGATCCAATCCAAGGAGGAGAGAAATTAGCATACTGCTACTTAATCGCCAACCCAGCAACATGACTTCTACACACCCCCAGAGGAAAGCCCAAAGTCTAAAAAACGTTGGGTCACATCGTATAACAAGCTACAATACAGTCGGAGACAGATACACGTGACAGTGATCACGTGACTGAACACACGCTGAGAACCCAGAAGAGAGAGGAATCGGAGAGCAAACGCACGGACAGCAAGCAAAATGAGGCCGGAAGAAGAAGCTGGAGATGGCACATGGCTGAGCAGGTGAGTCTCCGTAGGTGGAGTGGATACCAGCTACCCGGCTCACAAGCCCAAACCGGACTGTCTACTCCCTAGACACGAGCGAGTCTCTGTGAGATATAGGCACTGGGGAACAGTTTGAAGAAGACGAACCTCAAGTGTCTGTAATCCGGATCCGAGCTTTGACCAGAGCCCCACGCCTACCCTCGCCATCACTCCACGACACCGAGGCCTCACCAACTGTAAATACTCATTAGTGTGCACAGACTTCCTAAAACAAGTGGGACGCCGCTTCTACATTTTACTACCTACAAGTAATAGATGGACATTGGGCCTGATTCAGACCCGGTCGCAAGCGTTGAGCGGTCACAACCGGGTCGATGGTGGCCCACAGCGCATGCGCACGACGGAGCCGGCTCCGTCGTGCGCATGCGCGAGACCCGGCTAGCGACGGGCACTCCGTCGCTCCGGGTCTTGCACCAAAGGGGGCGAGCTGTTGATGTTGAGTGACAGCTCGCCCCGTTTGGTGGGCGGGCCGGGAGGGGGGGCTGCCTAAACGGAGGGGTTCCCATGAGAACAATTGATGTCAGTAGAGAGCTTCCGGTTCTGTTAGAGCCGAAAGCTCTCTGGGGCTTGCGATGGGTGAGACCCTACCACAAGGGTCTCATCGCAAGCCCGATGGTCGCGATGGTCTTGACCATCTCGACCATCATCCTGGCCGCTCACAATAGCTGTGGGTGGTCAATGTAGTCCAATGTAGTGTGTATTATTCCTGCGGAGGCCAATGTAGTGTGTTTTATTCATGTGGAGGTCAATGTAGTGTGTTTTATTCCTGTGGAGGTCAATGTAGTGTGTATTATTCCTGAGGAGGCCAATGTAATGTTTTATTCCTGAGGCCAATGTAGTGTGTATTATTCCTGAGGAGGCCAATGTAGTGTGTATTATTCCTGCGGAGGCCAATGTAGTGTGTTTTATTCCTGTGGAGGTCAATGTAGTGTGTTTTATTCCTGTGGAGGTCAATGTAGTGTGTATTATTCCTGAGGAGGCCAATGTAGTGTTTTATTCCTGAGGAGGCCAGTGTAGTGTGTATTATTCCTGAGGAGTCCAATGTAGTGTGTATTATTCCTGCGGAGGCCAATGTAGTGTGTTTTATTTGAGGAGGTCAAAGTAGTGTGTATTATTCATGAGGAGGCCAGTGTGGTGTTTTATTCCTGTGGAGGTCAATGTAGTGTGTATTATTCCTGCGGAGGCCAATGTAGTGTGTTTTATTCCTGAGGAGTCCAATGTAGTGTGTATTATTCCTGCGGAGGCCACTGTAGTGTGTTTTATTCCTGAGGAGTCCAATGTAGTGTGTATTATTCCTGTGGAGGTCAATGTAGTGTGTATTATTCCTGAGGAGGCCAGTGTAGTGTGTTTTATTCCTGAGGAGGTCAAAGTAGTGTGTATTATTCCTGAGGAGGCCAGTGTAGTGTTTTATTCCTGTGGAGGTCAATGTAGTGTGTATTATTCCTGCGGAGGCCAATGTAGTGTGTTTTATTCCTGAGGAGTCCAATGTAGTGTGTATTATTCCTGCGGAGGCCACTGTAGTGTGTTTTATTCCTGAGGAGTCCAATGTAGTGTGTATTATTCCTGTGGAGGTCAATGTAGTGTGTATTATTCCTGAGGAGGCCAGTGTAGTGTTTTATTCCTGTGGAGGTCAATGTAGTGTGTATTATTCCTGCGGAGGCCAATGTAGTGTGTTTTATTCCTGAGGAGTCCAATGTAGTGTGTTTTATTCCTGTGGAGGTCAATGTAGTGTGTATTATTCCTGAGGAGGTCAATGTAGTGTGTATTGATCCCCAAAGTTTCCACATCTTTTTGGGGGGTTCAGGCTGATTTGCACGATTCTGACACCACTTTATGCCGCATATCTCTTTTTTCGCGTCTTTTGAAATTGAATAGGGTGAATCGCGGCTATAAGTTTCCGCGGCTAAAATACGCGATGTAGGTGAAAAGTCTGGCAGGCGAAAAAGTATCGCGGGTGCGAAACTAATTGAATACGGGCCAAAGTTTGGTACGATTGGATAAACCTCATCACTGTTTTAATCCCTGTGTCGTTGGACCTCACCTCTTCAGGAAGTTGCCCAAGAACAGGCAAAGTAGAATTATCTATGCAGTTAGAGTCCCCTCTCCATCAGTCTAGCTGTTTACTCTATACAAGCACAGTGTGTAGTTCTCCTGCCAGCTGGTCACTTCTGTTGTGCTGATTCATACTACAGTATCAATTGTTCTAATATGCAAAGCAGTTACATCAAATCCCTGTTGTTCTCAATCCCTCTGTGCTTGGACCTCTGACAAATAACCGTTCAAGCCACAGAAAGCTGTTTTAATTTGTTTTACATTTTGTGATGAATGTATGTATCTTTCACTGCTGTTCCAGAGAATCAGCCACATGTAGCTTACTAATAATACACCGCTATATTAGAAATGGCAGGATATATTGAAATGAATATTCCTGTAAAGCAAACGAAAAAATAATACTTTTCTGATTTCTATTTTTTTTTTTCTGGTATGTAACTCATGTTATAAAGAAACCAATAGTCTATGCCCCCTTCACAAGAAAATCTTTTTGGTTTTAGAACTTATTGTGAAAAAAAGCTTAAAATAATTTAACATTATATATAAGTGTATATGTAATAGCCTTTTGTAACAGTGACAGAAAATGACATACAGTACTGCGATTGGCATGGTTGGTCTGGGGCTAAATTCCGGCATCTGCAGTTATTCTGCGCACTGAAAAAGGGGACGTGGTCACGTGTCAAGGGGGTGTGTCACGCGTCACACCCCATCTAAGCATGCTGGCCGAGCAGAGGGGTGCAAGACGTAGCTGCTCGGTCAGGACTTTAGATGGCCGGACTGGCCCATTGGGCCATCGATCCTTCTGGCATTTGCCAGATGGCCAGTTCGGCTATGGCGATTGTTTAGCCAGCCTAAGTTAGCCTTTCTACATAGCAAGCAGGGTGGTTGAGAGTTCCAAGAGGCTCCAATACTGGTTGGGGCATAGTCAAGGGAGTGCGTGTGGTCACCATCTTTGAAGTTACGCCCCTTTCTTGTTGCCCCTGATAATAAGTATATATACAATTTAAAATATATGTAGGTTACTGTCATTATGGAATGTTGAGGACAGTTAATACTAGAGATGTGCGGGCTCGCTTTTCTGAAAACCGAGCCCACCCAAAGTTCTCCAATCCGAGTGAATCCGAGCAGCGGCTCTGGTGTTCCTACCTAACTCGGATTCCAAATCGAGGCAAAACGTCATCATCCCGGAGTCGGATTCTCGCAGGTTTTGGATTCTATATAAGTCCCTCCCGCAGTGATTCGGGCACCAGTACACACTGACTCCGTGTCCATCTTCTCCACCTCCAGTGACTGCTGCTGTGCTATGTCTACTCCAGTCCGTGTCCAGTGGCTGCTGCTGTGTTCATCCACTCCCTGTGTGCAGTGTCTGCTGTGCTGCTGTGTCTATCCTCTCCACCTACAGTGGCTGCTGCTGTGCTGTGTCCACTCCTGTCCCTGTGTCCAGAGGTTGCTGTGTCCATCCACTACCTGTGTCCAGCGACTGCTGTGTCCAGCCTGCTGCCGCTGTGCTGTGCCCAGTGCACACTTAATATTGGGCAAGCTGGATTTACAGTACAGGCAAATAGCAAATCATTGTTTATTATTTTTATTGTGCAGGAAATATTATAGGGGTTAAATTTACTAAGGTGAGAGTTTGTCAAAGTGGAGATGATGCCCATAGCAACCAATCAGATTCTAGCTATTATCTGCTAGAAGGTGCTAGTTAAATGTTAAGTAGAATCTGGTTAGTTGCTATGAGCAACATCTCCACTTCTAAAAACTCTCATCTTAGTAAATTTACCCCTTGTAGTCTGTCACACAGTGGTGCTGCACTGTGACTCTGCAGTCTATACCCCACTGTGATATAAGTATGTGTGACTCCGCCGTCCATACCCCACTGCGATATAAGCATGTGTGACTCCGCAGTCAATACCCCACTGCGATATAAGCATGTGTGACTCCGCCGTCCATACCCCACTGCGATATAAGCATGTGTGACTGCGCAGTCCATACCCCACTGCGATATAAGCATGTGTGACTCTGCAGTCTATACCCCACTGCGATATAAGCATGTGTGACTCTGCAGTCTATACCCCACTGCGATATAAGCATGTGTGACTCCGCAGTCCATACCCCACTGCAATATAAGTATGTGTGACTCCGCAGTCCATACCCCACTGTGATATAAGCATGTGTGACTCCGCAGTCCATACCCCACTGTGATATAAGCATGTGTGACTCCGCAGTCCACACCCCACTGCGATATAAGCATGTGTGACTCCGCAGTCCATACCCCACTGTGATATAAGCATGTGTGACTCCGCAGTCCATACCCCACTGCGATATAAACACGTGTGACTCCGCATGTGTGACTCCGCAGTCCATACCCCACTGCGATATAAACACGTGTGACTCCGCAGTCCATACCCCACTGCGATATAAGTATGTGTTACTCCGCCGTCCATACCCCACTGCGATATAAGCATGTGTGACTCCGCCGTCCATACCCCACTGCGATATAAGCATGTGTGACTCCGCAGTCCATACCCCACTGCGATATAAGCATGTGTGACTCCGCAGTCCATACCCCACTGCGATATAAGCATGTGTGACTCTGCAGTCCATACCCCACTGTGATGTAAGCATGTGTGACTCCGCAGTCCATACCCCACTGCGATATAAGCATGTGTGACTCCGCAGTTGTCATTTGTGAAAGTTCAAAAAATATTTCATAATTGAATTAAAAATTTTTATTTTATACAACCTGTATGCGCTGTCCCCTAGTGTGTTTTTGTTCCCATACATAAGCGCTGTGAATGCACGCAGTGTCAGCTGAGCTGCACATTTAAAAAAGTTTGAAAAAAAAAGTATTGTTGTTTGTACTACATCTTTGTGCTGTCCCCCAGTGTGTTTTGTTCACATACATATAAGCGATGAGAATGCACGCAGTGTCAGCTGAGCTGTGCATTTAAAAAAGTGGAAAAAAATATTTCTATTGTTTGTACTACGTTTGTGCGCTGTCCCCAGTGTGTTTTGTTAACATACATATAAGCGATGAGAATGCACGCAGTGTCAGCTGAGCTGTGCATTTAAAAAAGTGGAAAAAAATATTTCTATTGTTTGTACTACGTTTGTGCGCTGTCCCCAGTGCGTTTTGTTCATGTACATATAAGCGCTGTGAATGCACGCAGTGTCAGCTGAGCTGCGGATTTAAAAAAATTGGGAATTTTTTTTATTTCTATTGTTGTTTGTACTACATCTGTGCGCTGTCTCCAGTGCGTTTTGTTCATGTACATTTAATTGCTGTGGCTGCAGTGTCAACTGAGCTTCACATTGAAAAAAGTTGAACACTAATTATTTCTTCCATTGTTGTTTGTACTATGTCTGTGCACTGTCCCCCAGTGTGATTTGTTCACGTACATATTAGCGCTGTGTCTGCACGCAGTGTCAGCTAAGCAGCGCATTTAAAAAAGTGGGAAAAAATATATTTGCTTCTATTGTTTTTTGTACTACATCTGTGCTCTGTCCCCCAGTGCGTTATTTTTATGTACATATAATTGCTGTGACTGCATGTAGTGTCAACTGATCTGCGCATTTAAAAAAGATAAAAAATAATTTCTTCTATTGTTGTTTGTACTACGTCTGTGCGCTGTCCCCCAGTGTTTTGTTCACGTACATATTAGCGCTGTGAATACACGCAGTGGGAAAAAATATGTTTCTATTGTTTTTTTTACTATGTATGTGTGCTGTCCCCCAGTGTGTTTTGTTCACGTACATATTAGCGCTGTGAATGTACGCAGTGTCAGCTAAGCTGTGCATTTAAAAAAGCGCGAAAAATATATTTGTTTCTTTTGTTTTTTTGTACTATGTCTGTGTTCTGTACCCCAGTGTGTTTTGTTCACATACATATAATTGCTGTGACTGCACGCAGTGTGAGCTGAGTGTGTTGCAGTTAGTGGCCATGTTTTTTGTCTTTTTTGTATGATTTTTTTGTATATGATTTTAGCTGCTCTGCAGTGCAACTATTAAGAGTTTTGGCTTCTCTTTCAACCTTTGTGAGGATTCCTTGGCTACATAATCTTTTATGGGCTTCTTGCTTTTTGTTTAAATGTAGTACAGGAGTGTGTGACCCAATTGGGAGGAGGGTAGTATGACCGGAATGGGTATGATTCCCATCAGCGGCAGCCCGACCGGAGCAGAGTGCGATGCAGCGGAAGCCCGACAGCGCTGGAAATCCCGATCGTGGATAGGTAAGTATCCACTAACCTAACCTACCCCCCTAACCCTCCATAGGGGTGCCTAACCCTAACTTCCCCCCCAAGTGCCTAACCTTAACCACCCCCTTCCCCGCTGCCTAAACCTAAGTCCCCCGGGGGGGTGCCTAACCCTAAGTCCCCCCGGGGGTGCCTAACCCTAACCCTCCCTCCCCTAGCACCCCTCCCTCCCGGGGGGGTGCCTAACCCTAAGTCCCCCGCGTGAGCCATAAACCTAGCCCTCCCCCCCCCTCGCGGCTGTCCGCTCGCGGCGCCCAGCATCACTACGATCGTGATGCCGGGCGCATCTAGACGCCGGCATTTCACCCTTGCCGGGATAAGTCAGTCGGGAAGCCGGCTGCCGGTATATAGGCAGTCAGCTTCCCGATTGCTTCCCGTATGACCAGCAGGTCGGTCTCCTCTTTTTGGTATATGATAGGCTGATTTGGAGTTAGCTGCTCTGCAGTGCATATATTAAGCTTCTTCACTTCTCTTTCAACCCTTGTGGGGAAGCCTTGGCTACTGACAATTTAATCTTTTATGGCCTTAAATTTAATTAGTCAATCAATTATTAATTAATCAATTAGTCAATCAATTATTAATTAATCAATTAATTAATCAATTATTAATGCACTACTTTCATCCATTTTGGGTGCTTGTTTTTTTAATACCATTTTCCACAGCTCTGCTTTGTTTTTTCATAGCAGTAACAAAATAATGATTCATCAATCAATCATTCACTCTTCCGCTATATACTTCACCTCCATTTCCCTGTACTGCACTTGTACCTCTGATCGAGTTCTTGATTAATGAAAACATTCTATAACATTATATAGTTTATATTAAACTGCCATCCTGTCTGCCACTGCATTGCCACTCTGTTTCCTTGATGTGCCATGTTGGAAGTTGAACTGCCACGTGTTTGTGCCGCCCACTGCTGTCGCTCAGCTTAATCAACCAGCTAGCTCTGTGCAACCTTTTGGCCTAAACTGGATGAATACAATATTGTGAGCTGTGAGGTGACCAAAATTGAATGGAAATTATTGTTATTGAGATTAGTAATACTGTAGGAACAAAAGCAGGGTCAAATTATGTGATTTTAGAAGATTTTATCATTGAAAAAAAAAAAATACAGATCCAAAACCAAACACGTATTTAATATAGGGGTGAGCGGGTTCGGATTTCTGAAATCCGAACCCCCCCGAGCCCCCCCGATCCGAGTCCGATCCGAATCAGGCTCGACTTTTCCCGCCTGACTCGGATCTGAAATCGAGGCAAAACGTCATCATCCCGCCTTCCGAGTCTCGCGGGTTTTGGATCCTATATAAGGTACCCACGTCGGCGCCATTTTCTCACTCGGCTGTGGACAGTGAAGAGGGAGGGTGGGAGTTAGGGCTGTGTAGTGTAGTGTAGTGTAGTGCTGCTGTTGTCCACTACTTCAAAGTCCATAGGGGCTGGCTGGACTGTGTTGTGCAGTCAGTTCTCCATAGGGGCTGTGTCCACTCCAAAGTCCTGTGCAGTGTCCCAGTCCTAAAGAGGTTCTGTAGTGTTGTCCAGGGGGTGCTCTGTCCATCAGGGGTGCTCCCCCCAAGTGCTAAAAAAATAATATATTTTCTGTGTTTGTGAATTGTGTGTGCAGTAGCCGCACGTGCATCAACAAAGTAGTGCCAAGCGTGCGCCTGTGTCATAAGTAAAGGGCCGGCTGGCTTGACCGTTAAAGGGTGCTGTAACCCCCGAAAGTACACTCCAGTCCAAACCAAAAAAAAATTATTTTCTGTGTTTGTGAATTGTGTGCGCAGTAGCCGCACGTGCATCAACAAAGTAGTGCCAAGCGTGCGCCTGTGTCATAAGTAAAGGGCCGGCTGGCTTGACCGTTAAGGGTGCTGTAACCCCCGAAAGTACACTCCAGTCCAAACCAAAAAAAAAATTATTTTCTGTGTTTGTGAATTGTGTGCGCAGTAGCCGCACGTGCATCAACAAAGTAGTGCCAAGCGTGCGCCTGTGTCATAAGTAAAGGGCCGGCTGGCTTGACCGTTAAGGGTGCTGTAACCCCCGAAAGTACACTCCAGTCCAAACCAAAAAAAAAATTATTTTCTGTGTTTGTGAATTGTGTGCGCAGTAGCCGCACGTGCATCAACAAAGTAGTGCCAAGCGTGCGCCTGTGTCATAAGTAAAGGGCCGGCTGCTTGACCGTTAAGGGTGCTGTAACCCCCGAAAGTACACTCCAATCCAAACCAAAAAAAAATTATTTTCTGTGTTTGTGAATTGTGTGCGCAGTAGCCGCACGTGCATCAACAAAGTAGTGCCAAGCGTGCGCCTGTGTCATAAGTAAAGGGCCGGCTGGCTTGACCGTTAAAGGGTGCTGTAACCCCCAAAGTACACTCCAGTCCAAACCAAAAAAAAAATTATTTTCTGTGTTTGTGAATTGTGTGCGCAGTAGCCGCACGTGCATCAACAAAGTAGTGCCAAGCGTGCGCCTGTGTCATAAGTAAAGGGCCGGCTGGCTTGACCGTTAAAGGGTGCTGTAATCCCTGAAAGTACACTCCAGTCCAAACCAAAAAAAAAATTATTTTCTGTGTTTGTGAATTGTGTGCGCAGTAGCCGCACGTGCATCAACAAAGTAGTGCCAAGCGTGCGCCTGTGTCATAAGTAAAGGGCCGGCTGGCTTGACCATTAAGGGTGCTGTAACCCCCGAAAGTACACTCCAGTCCAAACCAAAAAAAAAATTATTTTCTGTGTTTGTGAATTGTGTGCGCAGTAGCCGCACGTGCATCAACAAAGTAGTGCCAAGCGTGCGCCTGTGTCATAAGTAAAGGGCCGGCTGGCTTGACCGTTAAGGGTGCTGTAACCCCCGAAAGTACACTCCAGTCCAAACCAAAAAAAAAATTATTTTCTGTGTTTGTGAAGTGTGTGCGCAGTAGCCGCACGTGCATCAACAAAGTAGTGCCAAGCGTGCGCCTGTGTCATAAGTAAAGGGCCGGCTGGCTTGACCGTTAAAGGGTGCTGTAACCCCCGAAAGTACACTCCAATCCAAACCAAAAAAAATTATTTTCTGTGTTTGTGAATTGTGTGCGCAGTAGCCGCACGTGCATCAACAAAGTAGTGCCAAGCGTGCGCCTGTGTCATAAGTAAAGGGCCGGCTGGCTTGACCGTTAAGGGTGCTGTAACCCCCGAAAGTACACTCCAGTCCAAACCAAAAAAATAATTATTTTCTGTGTTTGTGAATTGTGTGCGCAGTAGTCGCACGTGCATCAACAAAGTAGTGCCAAGCGTGCGCCTGTGTCATAAGTAAAGGGCCGGCTGGCTTGACCGTTAAGGGTGCTGTAACCCCCGAAAGTACACTCCAGTCCAAACCAAAAAAAAAATTATTTTCTGTGTTTGTGAATTGTGTGCGCAGTAGCCGCACGTGCATCAACAAAGTAGTGCCAAGCGTGCGCCTGTGTCATAAGTAAAGGGCCGGCTGGCTTGACCGTTAAAGGGTGCTGTAACCCCCGAAAGTACACTCCAGTCCAAACCAAAAAAAAAATTATTTTCTGTGTTTAGCCGCACGTATATATCAAATCGATATAACATAAATGGAGGACCAAACTTTCTCCGATAAAAATAAAATAGAGAAAGATCAAGAACCACTTCCTCCTAGTGCTGAAGCTGCTGCCACTAGTCATGACATAGACGATAACATGCCATCAACGTCGTCTGCCAAGGCCGATGCCCAATGTCATAGTAGAGGGCACATACAATCCCAAATGGCAAAGTTCAGGAAAATGACCTTGAAAAAGACATTTAAATCAGCTGAAGAGAAACGTAAACTTGCCAATATGCCATTTACGACACGGAGTGGCAAGGAACGGCTAAGGTCGATCCCTAGTATGTTCATGACTAATGGTTCAGCTTCACATGACGATGGAAGCCCTCCTCCCACTAAAAAAATCAAAAGAGTTAAGCTGGCAAAAGCACAGCGAAGAACTGTGCTTTCTAAGAAGATATCACAAATCCCCAAGTGTGGTGGTGGTTGCGATGCCTGACCTTCCCAGCACTGGACGGGAAGAGGTGGCTCTTTCCACCATTTGCACGCCCCCTGCAAGTGCTGAAAGGAGCACCCACAGTCCACTTGCTGATATGCAAATTGAAGATGTCACTGTTGAAGTACAACAGGATGAGGATACTGGTGTAGCTGGCACTGAGGAGGAAGTTGGCGAGGAGGATTCTGATGGTGATGTGGTTTGTTTAAATCAGGCTCCGGGGGAGACAGTTGTTGTCCGTGGGATGAAAAAGCCCATCACGGTCATGCCTGGGCAGAAGACCAAACATTCCACCTCTTTGGTCTGGCAATATTTCTATCCAAATCCGGACAACTGTCTTGCCATATGTACCATATGTAAAGGTGAAATAAGTAGGGGTAGGGACGTCAACCACCTAGGAACATCCTCCCTTATACGGCACCTGCAGCGCGTTCATAAAAAGTTACTGTCAAGTTCAGAAACTTTGGCTAAGACCATAAGCAGTCCAGGGACACCTAAATCCCGTTGTCCTGTTGTATCCAAGCGCCTGCAAACCACACCGTCAACTCCCTCCTCGTCAATTTCCTCCTTAGTCAGGATCGGAAGTAGTCCTGCAGGCCATGTCACTGGCATGACTGACTCTCCTATCCGGGATTCCTCTGGAGGATCCTGCATTGCTACGCCTACTGCTGCCGCTGCTGCTGTTGCTGCTGCTGGGAGTCGTTCATCATCCGAGAGAGGAAGTAGGAACACCACTACTTTTACTAAACAATTGACCCTCCAACAGTCCTTAGCGAGGAGGATGAAGTACGACAGCAGTCATCCTGAAGCAAAACGTATAACTGAGGCCTTGACTGCTATGTTGGTGTTAGACGTGCGTCCGGTATCCGCCATTAGTGCAGTGGGATTTAGACAATTGATGGAGGTAGTGTGTCCCCGGTTCCAAATCCCGTCTAGATTCCACTTCACTAGGCAGGCGATACCGAGACTGTACAGAAACGTCAGAAAAAGTGTCCTCAGTGTCCTGAAAAATGCCGTTGTACACAATGTCCACTTAACCACGGACATGTGGACAAGTGGAACAGGGCAGACTAAGGACTATATGACTGTGACAGCCCACTGGGTAGATGTATCACCTTACGCAGCAACAGCAGCAGCGTCACCAGTAGCAGCATCTCAGAAACGCCAGCTCGTTACAAGGCAGGCTACGCTGTGTATCACCGGTTTCAGTAAGAGGCACACCGCCGACAACCTCTTAGAGAAACTGAGGGAAATCATCGCCCAGTGGCTTACCCCACTTAGACTCTCCTGGGGATTTGTGATATCTGACAACGCCACCAATATTGTGCGGGCATTACATCTGGGCAAATTCCAGCACGTCCCATGTTTTGCTCACACAATAAACTTGGTGGTGCAGAATTTTCTGAAAAGCGACAGGGGCGTGCAGGAGACGCTTTGGGTGGCCCGAAAAATTTCTGGCCACTTTCGCCATTCAGCGACTGCGTGCCGAAGACTGGAGCGCCAGCAAACACTCTTGAACCTGCCCCGCCATCACCTGAAGCAAGAGGTTGTGACGCTGTGGAACTCAACCCTCTATATGCTTCAGAGGATGGAGGAGCAGCAAAAGGCCATACAAGCCTATACATCCACCTATGACATAGGCAAAGGAGGGGGTATGCACCTGACTCAAGCGCAGTGGAGAATGATTTCCGTGTTGTGCAAGGTTCTCCAGCCCTTCGAACTTGCCACACGTGAAGTCAGTTCAGACACAGCCAGCTTGAGTCAGGTCATTCCCCTCATCAGGCTTTTGCAGAAGCAGCTGGAGAAAGTGAAGGAGGAGCTAAGATGGAGCGATTCCGCTCGGCATGTGAGACTTGTGGATGAAGCCCTTCATTCGCTTTGCCAGGATTCCAGGGTGGTCAATCTGTTGAAATCAGACCACTACATTTTGGCCACTGTGCTTGATCCTAGGTTTAAAGCCTATGTGGTGTCTCTCTTTCCGGCCGACACAAGCCTGCAGAGGTGCAAAGACCTGCTGGTGAACACACTGTCAGCTGAAGCGGAACGTGACACGTCAACGGCTCCTTCTTCATTTTCTCCCGCAACTGGGGCTGCCAGGAAAAAACTTAGGTATCCTAAGCAACCCGCTGGCGGTGATGCAGGGCAGGCAGGACCAAGTTTGGACATCTGGTCCGGACTGAAGGACCTGGCAACAATTTCTGACATGTCTACTGTCACTGCATATGATACTGTCACCATTGACAGAATGGTGGAGGATTACATCGGTGACAGCATCCAAGTAGGCATGTCAGACAGTCCATACCTGTACTGGCAGGAAAAAGAGGCAATTTGGAGGCCCCTGTACAAGCTGGCTCTATTTTACCTGAGTTGCCCCCCCTCCAGTGTGTACTCCGAAAGAGTGTTTAGTGCAGCCGGGAACCTTGTCAGCGAAAGGCGTAGGAGGTTGCTTCCACAGAATGTGGAGAAGATGATGTTCATCAAAATGAATTATCAGCTCTTCCAGGGAGACCAGCCTCCAGAAGGTACAGAGGGACCTGTGGTGGTGGATTCAAGTGGGGACGAGTTAATACTTTGTGAGGATGAGGATGTACACACTGAAGAGGGTGAGGAATCGGTGGATGAGGAGGATGAGGATGACATCTTGCCTCCGTAGAGCCAGTTTGTGCAGGGACACATTAATTGCCAGCTTGTTTTGTGGGGGCCCAAACGAACCAATCATTTCAGCCACAGTCGTGTGGCAGACCCTGGTGCTGAAATGATTGATTTGTTAAAGTGTGCATGTCCTGTTTATACAACATAAGGGTGGGTGGGAGGGCCCAAGGACAATTCCATCTTGCATTTCTTTTTTTTCTTTGCATTATGTACAGTTTGGGGCCTAGTTTTTCTAACTGCCATCCTGTCTGCCACTGCAGTGTCACTCCTAGATGTGTCACGTGTTTGTGCCGCCCACTCGTGTCGCTTAGCATAGTCATCCAGCTACCTCGGTGCAACCTTTTGGACATAAAAACACTATTGTGAGGTGTGAGGTGTTCAGAATAGACTGGAAATTAGTGGAAATGAAGGTTATTGAGGTTAATAATAGCATAGGAGCAGAGAAACCAACAAATTCTGTGATTTTAGCTGTTTTTATGCTTTTTTTAAAAAAAATACAGATCCAAAACACAAAACCCAGAACCCAAAACACGGAAGGGTGGTTTTGGCAAAACCAATCCAGATCCAAAACACGAAGAAAGATCCAGATCCAAAACCAAAACACAAAACATGAAAAGTGGCCGGTGCACACCCCTAATTTAATACAGATCCAAAACACAGGGGTTCGGTGCACATCTCCACATTTCTAGTTCATATATACTTTAGGGTCTGTTCATACAAAATATATGTGTCGGAATGCATCAAGCATTGCATTTTGCATGCAATGCATTTCGCTACTCATCGAATGCATGCTGGCGTGAATGGCAGGAACAAGCCATTCAAAAAAAAAATCTATCTATTCAGTTTCTCATTAACCATTATATTAGGTTAACTTATAGTTTAGACTTTGTGGTTATGTAGAAATGGTAATGTTCTTGTGTACTTCATCATAGTGCTACATTGAGCTGGCCACAGATGGTGCAGACAATATGGAGTAAAGCACAATGGCCCTGATTCAGAGCGCTCGCTCTAAACCAGGGCAGCATTTTTTTTAATGTGAGCCAGCCTCCTGGCCGCTCGCTAAGCTGTGGGTGACCACCCACAGCTTTTGCGAGCAGTCAGGTGATGGTCACGACCATCGGGCTTGCGACGAGACCCTTATGGTAGGGTCTCATGCATCGCAAGCCCCAGTGAGCCTCCGGCTCTAATAGAGCCGGAAGCTCACTGAGGCCGCCCCCAAACGGCAGGTGTTCCTTCGGGAACGCCTCCATTTTGCCAGCCACCCCCCCTGCCCGCCTCCAAAACGTGGCGAGCTGTCAATCAAAATCGACAGCCGCCCCCTTTTGGTGCGAGACCCGTAGCGACGGAGCACCCGTCACTGGCCGGCTCCGGCGTGCGCAGCGAGGGACCATCGACCCGCTTGCGAGCGCTGGGCGCTCGCGAGCGGGTCTGAATCAGGCCCAATGGGCGTAGCAAGTGCACGATTATCTGCATACACCTAATTTAACAGCATGGAGTCGGAAGCATGACGGTCGGCAGGATTGAACAGGTTTGATAACCAAACCAAACATTGCAGTCCATTTTTCAACTGTTGTATATGAATGAGTATTGTCCATGTCCATATACTGAATTCTAATTATTGAGAACACTCATTACATCAGCTGATCTGAAACATTATCATGCCCAGTGTACGGCCAGCTTTATGCCCGTCCAGTCCACCTCACCAGTTTCATCATCAGCCTTCCTCTTAATGTCACCGTTCTTATACCACCCATTACACACTAACTTCTTCATTTAATTATTTCCCTATTTTTTATTTCCTAATAACTTATCTGCACCTATTTAGCCCACTTTATTTTCTTAATTCAATCTTCACACCAAATGCTCATGTACTACATGTTATAGATATAATGGGCCTCATTCTGAGTCGCAATCACTGCCGGTGTCTGACACAGTGGAACAATTTTTTTTTTTCTTCTGCGCTGCGCATACATCCAGATAGAGTGCGCACAGAGGGGGTGATTTAGCAAGGATCGCAATTGCAAAGCTGAGCGCAGGCAGCTTTGTAATTATGTCCTTGCTATTCTGCAAATGCAGCAGGAGGTGTATGACACCCCCTGCTGCATTTGCGATTCCAACACAGCAACGGAGGTAGCAGGCTGGGATCAGCATTGCAACCATGCGGTCCGCCACTACACAGTAACAAACACACCACCGCTGGCGTGTAGTATGGTGGCGGTGTGCAGGGCCTGCGCTAGGCTTTGCTGCGCCCAGCGCCGTCCTATGTTGCCGCCCCTTCCCTCCTCCGCTCCCTCCCCCTGAAGCTATATAATCACTATAGGGAGGGTGGACGTTTCCAGCGCCCGCTGGATACAATAGCGCTTCGGGCGACGGCCCGGCTTGCCCGGGCCTAGAGCCGCTACTGGCGGTGTGTTTGTTTTAGCAGCCAATGAGAGTCAGACAGACTCTCATTAGCTGCTGCACCCACGGCCGGAGCCGGGCTGGAGCTCACTCATGAGCTCCGCCAATCGGCTCCCGCAGTGGGTGAAGGGAGAGAAATCATGATGTCTCTCCCATAGTGCCAAGTGGGAAGATGGAGGAGCGGATGGCGGTGGGCGCAGGAGAGTATAATAATAATGTAAGTATAATGTTTAATGTATGTCTGTGTGTCTGTTTTATGTGTACGGGGCACTGCATAGGGGGGGACCACTACTGGGGGCACTGTATAAGGGGCACTACTGGGGTCACTGCATAGGGGGACCACTACTGAGGCCACAGCAGAAGGGGGACCACTACTGGGGACACTGTATAAGGGGCACTACTGGGGGAACTGCATAGAGCGGATCACTACTGGGGGCACTGTATAAGGGCTTGTGTAGCTATCCGAGGGAAGGGGGGGGGGGTGCTAGGCTGAAACTATGCCTGGGGTGCCTAGAAACATTGCACCAGCCCTGGTCTGCGTGCGACTACGCAGGACCCATTCTGCAGAATGGGTCCTGGGCACATGCAGATTCCCGATGATCTGGAATCTGTGATCAGCAGTGCACTTACAATGCTGAATCAGGCCCAGGGATGGAGTTGCTATAGAGGCACACACAGAGCCCGCTCCAGGGGTTGAAGCACCCTGTGCCAGCTCTCTACAGTGAGCCCCAACCAAAAATGGGGGTGTGACCTAATTACCATAGGTCACGGCCCAAAAAAATTGCCTGAACAACTCCTCTAAATATGTTTCCAAGTGCATGATTTTGACATATTGTTGCAATTTTGTATGTGCACAGTTATTCCTTGTGTTTTAAGGTGCCCATGCATCTGCAACGGATCATCGCGATGCAGGGATGCGATCGGAAATTTCTGATCGCCCATCGGAAACTTCTAATCACCCACCATCGATGTTCTGCGATCCGTCGCCGTATCTCAGAAATTTGCCATGTTAAATGTCGGCGATTTGACGATCGCGATCATTTTTTGATCGCGATCGTCAAATTGGCAAAATCCAACATGTTGGATTTCTGCGATCCCGCGATGCTGGGTTGCAGCATCGCGGGATCGCAGCAATCCATCGCAGATGGATGGGGCCCATTAGATTGTTAGCAAAACAGTAATCAAGACTATGGGCCTGATTCAGAGGCGGACGCTCTGACCAGAGCGCTCGCTCTGAATCAGGGCCCTCCTCCATGAAAATGGAGCGGCCTCCTGGCCGCTCGAATAGCTGCCGGTGACCACCCACAGCATATGCGAGTGGCCAAAGAGATGGTCGCGATGGTCTTGACCATCGCGACCATCGGACTTGCGACGGAGATCCTGCGGTAGGGTCTCCCTGCCACAAGCCCTGGAGTGATTTTGGCTCTATCAGAGCCAAAATCACTCCCACTGACATCACTAGTGATGTCAGTGGGGCCGGCTTCAGACGGTAGGCGTTCCCATGGGAACGCCTCCGTCTGGCAGGCACGCCCCCGGCACGCCCACCAAAGGGGGCGTGCTGTCAATCAACATCGACAGCACGTCCCCTTTGGTGCGAGACCCGGAGCAATGGAAAGCCCGTCGCTCCCCGGGTCTCGCGCATGCGCACGACGGAGCTCCCTCCGTCGTGCGCATGCGCATTGGGGAACATTGACCCGCATGCGAGCGTACTGCTGCTCGCGCGCGGGTCTGAATGACCCCCTATGGGTGATCAGGATAGTTGCAAACACCTGCTTCAGTCCTTGTTAGCTGTAGAACATCGATAGTTTGTCCATGGATACTTTTTAATTTAGATGTGCTGGCATGCTCTGTGTGAGTTTATCCTTACTCTTGAAAGTAACCTGGAACGTAATCTTCTGTGGGCGAGTTTGCATTATAACTTAAAATTTTCATACGGGTAAACACCCCGGACACTCCCCTTCACTCCCTTTTCTCGCAGTGCGTGGCCTATGCGTAGGCACACCCTTGAACCTCCCCTTGTCTGCCTGCCTGTGCGTGGTATTGTGCATACTGTTGTGTGGTCGCACACATTTCAGTGCTGAGGATTATGTTAAATTTGGAGCCTGCACAGTGTGTATTTTGAGTGTTGTGCGCAAGCGTACTTTAGCGATTATCGGCCGCTGCGCGCATTCCTCCTCTGAATTAGGCCCTATATCGGAATGGTCTTAAAAATGTCTTAGGCGTTCCTGGGCAGTGAGAGGGAGGTGGATTAGCGCACGCAAAGAGATGGTACATTTTAGGGACCCATTATGGGAGTGCCGCAGGCGTGACGCTTATTGTGGCTGCGTACAGAGAGGCTCAACCACTCACATTGGAGGCCATACCTGAATGGAAAATCTTCACTTGATGCTGGTTTTGATGTTGTGACTGATGGTGCATCTCAAGACGCACCAATCATTATTTCAGAGCCTATGGGCGCTGACAGTGGGTGTTTCAGTCCTTGCATTTTCGTATGCATGGATATACATCAGGTGGCGCCGTAACTAGCTATGGGCGACCGGTGCTGTCGTACAGAGCGCAGAAGCACTGTGGGCTGCACCATCCCCTCCATGGCCCTTGCACCTGGCCAGGATTGCTGCTGCAGCACCCGCTGAGTGTCCTGTGAATGCTCCAGATGGGCACCCGGGACAGTAAATGCAGCCAATTCGTCACGCCCCCTTCTGCGCAAGTAATGATGTAATGAACGCAACATCAGCACGTTGCAACCATGTCCTTTTATGGCCCTGACATCATGATCAGGCTTTGTAGCAGCTTTGGCATAAAGTCACAGACACGGGCGATGCTGCGTCCAACTCAGCGTCACTCCCTTTGTGTAAAATCACTTTATGCAAAATATAAAATGAACGGAATGGGTATGAAATTCCGGCGGCTGTTTAGCCCGACTACAGAAGCCCAACAGGGACCATTACTGGCGGCACTAATACTGGGGGCACTGTATAAGGGGCACTACTGAAGGCACTGTGTAAAGGGCACTACTGGGGGCACTGCATAAGCGGACCACTACTGGTGGCACTACATAGGGGGGACCACTACTGGGGGCACTGTATAAGAGGCACTACTGTGGGCACTATATAAGGGGCACTACTGGGGGCACTGCATAGTGGTACCACTACTGGGGGCACTATATAAGAGGCACTGTATAGGGGTAACACTACTGGGGGCACTATATAAGGGGCACTACTGGGGGCACTCTATAGGAGTACCACTACTGGGGGCACTATATAAGGAGTACTGTATAGGGGTACCACTACTGGGGGCACTGTATAAGGGGCACCACTGGGGGGGGTCTTTAATAAATCATGCTGGCTGTATTTATTTGCCTGCTGCATTCATGTTTTTTTAGTGATAGAGGTGTGTGTGTCTGTGTTAGTCAGTGTGTGTGTACCCCATCATAGGTATTTTACCATAGTGGTCTTAGGTTCTGTGTAACCTGTATATATATATATATATATATATATATATATTTGTGGCTAGATGTTTTTCATTGGCTCGGAGAGAGCATCTTTGTGCCTGCCATACAGCACAAACAGCATCCCAGTCAAGGGCGAGGCTATATTAGGTGCGGCGAGTGCGGCTACTACAGGGCCCAGGCCACCTCTGGGGCCCGACAGTCTCCCTGCACCAAGTTACACTGCCATCTCCCGGGCCCAGGATTTTCTATTCTCACCAGTGCTGCTGCAGGGCATCTGGGCCCAGAGCTGATCCAAGCTACAGCCATCTCTAGCTGCTGCCTGCATGCATTGTGATGTCACAGTGCAGGTCACAGCCCCTATATAAAGGATGCCCAGCTACTGGCAGCCATTTTGTGGTGACATTTTGTCTTACATTGATACTCTCTGAGTTGTTCCTGCTTTATTTAGGCGACTTTGGATAACAAGTACTGATATGAACTTTGGATTATATCTTCCAATAAGGTCCTGAACAGCAGAAAAAGAATCTAAACATTTTCAGGTAAGGACTTTATTGCAAATGTTGGCCTATCACTCTTACCCCTTCAGACATCTCCCTCCATTTTATCAACATGCTTTTCATTTAGAAACAATGGATAAAGCGATTTATTCATCTGATATGACCAGTACAACAAAATATGTAATAGTGGGATGACTCCACTATTACCACTCCAGTGCTAATCAGCACAATTGCTGTGAAACTTAACTATTAAGCTGCATACACACACAATGATTTTGTTACCAACGATTTTATGAACGATTTTCTGTCAGATTTTTAAAGTGTAATGAACGATTTTTTTGAACTACAAACAATTTTTGCATATTCCCTTAATGAAATCGTTCAGTTGATCAGTCTGACTGAACTAAACCTACAAACGTGAACGCGCATGAACGATAATCGTTCATCGTTTTAACTCAGAAAGTGAATGATTTTTACAACGATTGAACAATAAATGATATCGTTAACGATAATCGTTCAAAAATTGTTGTGTATGCACCTTTACTACTACCCCCAACCAATGTATTCTTTGTAACCTTAGTGAGATAATATTTTTGTAATTTATCTCATTGTCAGAGATATAAGATGAAGTATCAGCTACCTGTATACATTCTTCCCCCCTTTCCCTTCCTCCCTAATTAATATAATAAAAAAAGTAAAATAACATTTGATACATTCATTTAAGATATCAGTGATGGTAATAGTTGAGGTCACCTATAACTATGCTAGGCAATTTTTTTCTTGTATTCCTTTGTATCCCTTCCAAAATGCTATGTTAAATTGTATCAAACTTGGCAACCTCAGCCTGATTGATGCACTTGTTACATGCTAGCGTTTAACTGATATTTTTCTTTCCTTTACCTACTACAGTATACTTATTTTCAAGTCTTAATTATTAGTAAAAACTATTATTATTATTATTATTATTATTATTATTATTAGAATGTATATGAAGTTATTTTCTATTATTTTAGTTTGTTTTATGTTACTATTTAACTTACAAAACAAGTATAATCAAGTGGAACAGATTAATTAATCAGAGCACTTTGGGAGAGATCCTGTAGAGTATAAATTCAGTATGTGGACAACTTGTTACTAGTCTTGAAAAAGTTCACATTGTGTATGGAAAGAAACACATTGACTTTGTGTGTACAAGCTCTGCCAAAGATCATTCCGGCATTGTAAGGTGACCCGCTGGCAACACTGTGTGAGTAATACACACATTGCAATCCAGCCATTGCCGAAATTAACAAAATCCGCTACATCTTACGGTCTCTGGTCTGTTACACCTGCTGCTGCAAATAGTTCAGATCTGCAGTGATTGTAACTACGTACCAGCACCTCTGCAAGTAAAGCGGCTTCCTGTGTGGAGTGGGACTGCTACCTTTCCTTGCCGGTATATTATAACCATACCAGGAGCTCCACTCAGATACTACTAATAATCTGAACCTTGCAAGTAAGCTACCTGCCTGCTTACTGGAATTTTAATATTGACAGATATCTGATTTTTAATACAGGCCCTCTTGCTGGGATGCCAGCACGAGACTAACTACCCTTTTTACTGTGTTTATTTAAATGCAATAGTGTACATTAATCGAGCATTTATTACTAACAGTCAGTGCACATGTAATGTTCTGTTTTTGACTTTTTCCCATTTTATTCCCATTTTAATTGAATTGTGTATTGTTTGTTTTATTATTTGCAACTATTAAATTGCATATTATTTGAGCTTTACTCCATTTCTTTGAATTAAGGAGGTAATTCAGACCCGCTCGCAAGCGCAGGACGCTCGCAAGCGGGTCGATGTTCCCCCACTGCGCATGCGCACGACGGAGGGAGCTCCGTCGTGCGCATGCGCGAGACCCGGCGAGCGACGGGCTCTCCATCGCTCCGGGTCTCGCACCAAAGGGGGCGTGCTGTCGATGTTGATTGACAGCACGCCCCCTTTGGTGGGCGTGCCTGCCAGACAGAGGCGTTCCCATAGGAACGCCTACCGTCTGAAGCCGGCCCCACTGACATCACTAGTGATGTCAGTGGGAGTGATTTTGGCTCTGATAGAGCCAAAATCATTCCAGGGCTTGCGGAAGCGAGACCCTACCGCAGGGTCTCGCTGCTTATCACCTTCTGCTTCAGCACGGCTGGATTATCAACATTCCAAAGTCACAGTTGGTCTACACAGCATCTCTTATTCCTGGGGATGATTCTGGACAGCACTCTTCAGAAGGTGTTTTTTCCAGAAGACAAAGCTGCGGCAATCAAGGAATTAGTCAGACTCATCCTTCAACCTCGGAGAGTCTCCGTGCATCTTTGTATCAGACTTCTTGGCAAGATGGTAGCGGCTTTCATGGCCTTAAGAGTTCGGTTGTTTTCACTATCGGACCTTTCAACTGGATTTCTTGTCTCAGTGGTCGGGATCTCATATCCTCATGCACTGCTTAGTGCCGCTGTCCCCAGAAATTAGAATTTCCCTTCTTTGGTGGCTACAGTCCAACCATCTCCTGGCCGGGAAGCATTTTGGTCTGTGGGACTGGGTGATTCTGATGACGGATGCTTTCTCAGAGGTTGGAGCAGTGGTTCTGGATCGTCATTACCAGGGACGTTGGTCGTCTCAGGAGGCCCTCCTTCCGATAAATGTTCTGGAACTCAGGGCAGTTTACAATGCCCTTCAAGACTCCTTTCCTCTCCAGCGGGGGCTGGCCATTCGAGTTCAGTCAGACAACGCAACCACGGTGGCTTACATAAATCGTCAAGGAGGAAATCGATGCCGGGGAGCCATTAGGGAAGTATTCTGCATCCTCCGTTGGGTAGAAAAGCACGTTTCCAGGATCTGACTCAGCGATGGGGCGGCCCTCAGATTGATCTCATGGCGTCCAGACAAAACCATCAGTTCCCTCTTTGTTGCTCTCACTCCTGGGATCCGGAAGCAGTGGCGGTGGACGCGCTGACAGCAACACGGCCATTCCAGTTTGTTTATCTGTTTCCACCTTTTCCCCTTCTACCTTGAGTGCTTAAGCACATCAAGAGAGAGAAGGTCAGGGTCATTCTGGTAGCTCTGAACTGGCCTCACAGCGCCTGGTTCTCCGACCTAAACATGCATCTCGCAGTGGATCCTTGGGCGCTGCCTCTTTATTTTGACCTCCTTCAACAAGGTCCTTTTCTCTACCCCACCTTACACAGACTATATTTGACGGCGTGGCTGTTGAATCTGCGATGTTGAAGCAGAAGGGTATTCCACGCATGGTTATTCCTATCATGTTCTGGGCTAGGAAACCTATGACCTTGGCCCATTATTACCGGATTTGGAAGGCCTATGTAGCATGGTGCGAAAGACCGGGGTTTCATACCTCATCTTTTCATTTGGGCCGTCTTTTGGAGTTCCCTCAGTCAGGTCTGGATGCAGGCCTTTGATTGGGATCATTGAAGGTTCAGGTTTCGTCTCTCTCTGTTTTCTTCCAATGGAAATTGGCGATGTTTCCAAAGGTTTGGACCTTTTTGCAGGTAGTCCTTCGCATTCAAACACCCTTTGTTCCTCCGACGGCCCCTTGGGATATTCACTTAGTTCTTTCCTTCAGTATTCCATATTTGAACCTTTGGAGACTGTTGATTTAAAATATCTTTCTTGGAAGATGGTTCTGTTGCTGGCCTTGGTTTTCGGAGCTTGGAGTGCTGCCATGTCGCTCTCCCTATCTGATCCTGCGTACTCGCTCTGCCTACTTGCCTAAGGTGGTTTCTTCTTTTCATATGAACCAACCTATTGCGGTCCCAGTTTTAAAAGAGGACCTGCCGTCCTCTTGCTCCTTGGATGTCGTGCGGACCTTGTGTATCTATGTAGACCGATCGGCTACATTGCGCAAATCCGATTCCTTGTTTGTTCTGTATGATGTGGCTAAACAGGGATGGCCTGCTTCTAAACAGGTTCTGGCTCGTTGGAAATGCCTAACTATTCGTCAAGCGTATTTAGCAGCGACGCGGTCTCCTCCAGCTTCCATTTCAGCTCATTCTACGCGTTCGGTTGTGCCATCTTGGGCGGCTGCCTGAGGAGATTCGGTTTCTAAGCTCTGCCGAGCGGCCACTTGGTCAGGGACTTTTGCGGCTTCTGATGCTCAGTTTGGTCATTCAGTTTTGCGGGTGTTGCAGCGCTCTCCCTCCTGTCCAGGTGGCTTTGTGACATCCCCACAGTCTTGACTCCAGTGTCCCCTGTGGACGAAGGAGAAAACAGGATTTTGGTACTCACTGTTTAATCTGTTTCTCTGATTCCACCGGGGACACTGGACGCCCTCCATGTGCTGCTGTTCTGTTGTTGTTGTTGTGGTGTGACTACTGTGTTTGTTTGTTACTGTTCTCAACTTCCTTCTGCTTCTTCTAATCTTTTCCTCCTTCTCTAGAGGTTATTCCTCGCCCTCTCCTCTCGGCTCTTTTCTCTATCTGAAGAGGTGAGGGGCATAGAGGGGGAGGAGCCAGTCACACTTATAAATTCTTAAAGTGCCGGCTCCACTCTGCACCCGTCTATACCCCACAGTGTTGACTCCAGTGTCCTCTGTGGAATCAGAGAAACAGATTTAACGGTAAGTACCAAAATCCTGTTTTTTGGTTACAACCCCTCGGATGGTGTCACCCGGTGCGTCCCGCACCCACCTTGTGACGCCAGTGATAATATATATAGCACCCCAGACTTGTAGCTTGTTCGCTTCTGGATGACAAGCTCATGGAACAGCACTCTGGCCATAGCCCATGTCCCGCAGACTGTGTGGAGACCAGCATGGGAGGTCACCATGCTTGAGTCACACTTATTGCCCAATTCCTGTTACATGTTGAACAAAACAAATTACATACATACATCTACCAGTGAAGCCTACGACAATCAGCCCTGTTGTTTAGGTGCACATAGATATTCTAGTCTATATCAGTATTTAAAGTAATTGTTTCCTTTAGATTCCAAAAAACAAGAGATATGGTAAGAACTTACCTTTGTTATCTCTGTTTCAACGAAGTCCATAGGGTCCACAGGGTTGACCTTGGGGGTTATAGCTGGAACAGGATCCATGGGCACCACACAGTTAAGCTTTTAGCTCCCAGGATGCACTTGGGTCCTCCTCTATACCCCACCCCCGAGCCACAGGCACCTCAGTTGGTAAGCAGCCTAGGCCGGAGGAGAATATGGAACAGAGAGAAGGAAGACTGGAACACACAAGAAACCATACTCACAGCAATGGGAGGCGGAAAACCGGTGACCAGCCACACAGCCCATTTGAAGCCAGGTGCGTCAGGGCGGGCGCCCTGTGGACCCTATGGACTTCGTAGAAACAGAGATAACAAAGGTAAGTTCTTACCATATCTCTTGTTTTCTACTTCAGGGTCCATAGGGGGTCCACAGGGTTGACCTTGGGGATGTCCCAAAGCAGTTCAACTAAGGGCGGGGACGCTCCTGTGCTGAAAGGAGCACCCGGCGCCCAAAGGATGCATCCTGAGAGGCGAAGGTGTCAAACGCATAGAACCTCAAAAACGTTTGAATAGAAGACCAAGTGGCCGCCTTACACAGCTGAACAGCAGAAGCGCCACGTCTAGCAGCCCAAGAGGGACCCACAGAACGAGTGGAATGAGCCTTAACAGAGGCTGGCACAGGTATACCCTCCTGTGCATAAGCCTCACAAATAACGGAACGAAGCAAACGGGCTAACGTTTGTTTGTTGGCAGGCCAACCCCTCTTGTGAAAACCAAAGAGGATAAACAAGGAATCAGACTTCCTAACCGAAGCCGTCCGGTCCACATAGATTCTAAGCGCCCGGACCACATCTAAGGAAGTCTCACCAGCTGAAATATCAGGGGACTGAAAAGCTGGCACAACAAGTTCCTGATTAATGTGGAACTTCGAGACCACTTTGGGCAAAAACTCAGGACGAGTGCGGAGCACCGCTCTGTCCTGGTGAAAAATCAGGAAAGGAGGGCGACAGGAAAGCGCCCCCAATTCAGACACCCTCCTGGCCGAAGCAATTGCCAGGAGAAAAACGGTCTTAAATGTCAGCCACTTGAGCTCCACCGACTCAAGAGGCTCAAACGGAGGACCCTGCAGGACCCGTAGAACCACCGCCAAGTCCCAAGGAGCCACAGGAGGCACAAAGGGAGGCTGGATCCTGAGAACACCTTGGAAAAAGGTGTGAACGTCCGGCAGCATTGCAATCCGCCATTGAAACCACACAGACAAGGCGGAAACCTGAACCTTAAGAGATGCAAGGCGTAAGCCGAGGTCCAATCCTGATTGAAGAAATTCCAAGACCCTAGAAACTTGGAACACCTGAGGATCATAATTTCTGGACTCACACCACTGAAAGTAAGTGTGCCACACCTTGTGATAAATCCGTGCTGAAGCAGGCTTGCGTGCCCTGAGCATGGTACCAATAACCGAACTGGAGAAGCCCCGAGACCTCAAGACGGCTGTCTCAAGAGCCACGCCATCAAAGACAGCCGACCCAGATCCGGGTAAAGACAGGGCCCTTGAGACAACAGGTCCCGACGCTGAGGAAGAAGGTACGGAGCGTCGATGGAGAGGCTCCTGAGATCGGAGTACCAAGGACGTCTGGGCCATGCCGGAGCTACCAGCACTAGCGTGCCGCCGTCCTGCTTGAATTTCCGCAGAACCCGAGGAAGTAGGGATATCGGAGGAAACAGATACGCCAGGTGAAACGTCCATTGCACCGACAGCGCGTCCACCAGACTTGCGCCTGCGTCTCTTGTCCTTGACCCGTAAACGGGCAACTTGTGATTGTGACGAGAGGCCATCAAGTCCAGCTCCGGCAGTCCCCACCTGTCCACGAGTAGCTGAAACACCTCTGGGTGAAGAGACCATTCCCCGGGATGCACGTCGTGACGGCTGAGGAAGTCCGCTTCCCAATTGAGGACTCCAGGGATGAAGACCACCGAGATCGCTGGAATGTGACCCTCCGCCCAAGTCAGGATGCGAGACACCTCCGACATCGCTGCCCGACTGCGAGTTCCTCCTTGGTGGTTGATATACGCCACCGTGGTGGCGTTGTCGGACTGCACCTGTACCGCCCTTCCGTGAAGAGCGGGGCCGGACGACTGCAGGGCCCTGTATACAGCCCTCAGTTCCAGGATGTTGATGGGAAGAAGAGTTTCTTCCGCAGACCAACGACCCTGGAGAGACAATGAGCCGGTCACTGCCCCCCAACCCCGGAGACTGGCATCCGTCGTGAGCAGGACTCAGTCCGGGATCCAAAAGGGGCGCCCCTCGACCAGATGAGCTGTCTGAAGCCACCAAGCCAAAGATTGCCGAACGTCCGGAGACAACACCAGCACCTGAGAGCGGATCTGGTGAGGTAACCCGTTCCATTCCGATAGAATCAGCCCCTGCAGGGGCCGGGAATGGAACTGGGCAAATTCCACCATGTCGAATGTCGACACCATGGACCCCAGAACTCTCATAGCCGAATGGACCGACAGGCGGCAACTGCTCAGGCAACTGCGTATCCGCAGCTGTAGGGAGGCGACCTTCTCCGGAGTCAGGAAGATCCTTTGCTGACGCGAATCCAGCAGGGCTCCCAAATGAACCATCCGCTGTGATGGAATCAGGGAGGACTTTTTCCAATTTATCAACCACCCGTGTGCTTGCAGGCAAGCGATCGTCAGGTGGAGATGTTGAAGCAGTACCTCTGGGGAGCTCACCAGCAACAGGAGGTCATCCAGATACGGCAGCAGCCGTACATTCTGGTTCCGAAGATGTGCGGCCATGACCACCATAATCTTCGTGAACACCCTCGGCGCCGTGGAGAGACCAAAGGGTAGCGCCCGGAACTGACAGTGGTGTTGAAGGATAGCGAACCTCAGATACCGCTGGTGCGAAGGTGCTATCGGAACATGGAGGTAGGCGTCCTGGATATCCAGGGACACCATGTAAGGGACACCATGTAATCCCCCGGTTCCATCGCCAGAATGATGGAATGTAATGTCTCCATCCTGAACTTGGGAACCCTGAGGAATTTGTTCAGAGACTTCAAGTTGAGGATAGGGCGATGAGAACCATTGGGTTTCTGCACCAGAAACAGAGACGAATAATACCCCGTCCCTCGTTGTGATTGAGGAACGGAAACAATGACCCCTGCTTTCAGCAAGGACTCTATAGCCTCCTGAATCCGTAACGCCTTGGTCTTGTCCTGAGAAGGACTCGTGCAGAAAAACTGGTGGGGTGGTCTGTACCGAAAAGACAGGGCGTACCCCTGGGAGACCACTTCTCGAACCCAGGCATCCGTGGTGGTATTGTGCCAGCACTGGGCAAATAGAAGAAGTCGGCCTCCCACTCTGAGGTCCCCCAGAGGGAGGCCCGTCCCATCAGGCCGCAGGTTTATCTTCCTGCTTGGAAGAAGGGCGCCGTGCACTCCAGGCTTGCTTCTTGGGCTTAGAGGCAGTCTTACTCGCAGATTGTCTCGGGAAGGACTGACCTTTCACCTTCCCCTGAACCTGAAAGGAACGAAAAGCCGAACTCCGAACCTTAGCAGGCAGTGCCGCCGAAGGGAGGAAGGCTGACTTGGATTTAGCCAGGGTATCCACAATTTTGTCCAAGTCCGGACCAAATAGTAATTCCCCATTGAAAGGTAAGGCCTCCAGGCCCTTCTTTGAATCAGAGTCCGCTCTCCAGGACCGCAACCATAAGGATCGGCGGGCAGACACCGCTGCAGCCGATACCCGCAAAGTCAGCAGACTAGCATCTAAAGAAGCTTCTCCAATGTAAGAAGCAGCGTCCCTCATCTGTCCCAACAACGCCCGCTGGACATCCAGAGCGTCATCCGAGAAGGTATCTTCCAATGCATTGGCCCACCCCTCAATGGCCTTGGCCACCCAGGAGATGGCCATGGACGGTCGGGCCACCGCCCCGGAGAGGGAGTAAATAGACTTTAAACAAGTCTCAACTTTCCTGTCCGTGGGATCCTTCAGCGAGGATATCGACGGTAATGGTAAAGTAGCGCCCCGAGTTAAACGGGTGACATGGGAATCCACCGCCGGTGGAGTTTCCCATTTTTTACAATGTGCCTCAGGGAAGGGATAATTAGAAGCCAACCGCTTCTGAGGAAGGAATCTCTTACTGGGCGCCTGCCAAGCTACCGCCATATGATCCGTCAACTGATCCGACAGGGGAAACACCGCAGAAGCCACCCTAGTTTTCTTGAAACTAGGAAACTTCGACTTAGGAACCGGTGCCTCATCCTCTATAAGAAGAATAGCTCGCACCGCCCTAACCAGTGCTCGCACATTAATGGACGACTTGGTATCCATTTCCTGGACCGAGGCGTCCGAGTCAGTGTCATCAGGGACCTCCCCATCATCTGAGGAACCCTCTGAGTCCGATACCTGAGCAGCCCGTGCCATGAGTGAGCGTTTTGAAACCCTAGAAGGCATGTCAGTCTGCAACATTGACTGAAAAACCGAGGAAGCGGCCGCCAAATTTTGTACTGAGTTGGAGAGCACATCCACCCAGGGTGGAGGAGTCACCATAGGGGCCTGAAAAGGTACCACAGGCTGCTGCGGCACAGGGGAAGCCTGTATATACATAGGCAACCCCGCATAGGGACCCACCAATTGAGACCCAGGAGGACTCCGCAATAACTGCGGGACACCCGGGGAATGGGGGATGGTCGGCTGGGGTAACGCCCTAGTAGGGAGAGCAGTCGTGACCGATAGACGGTCCGCAATAGACACCAGCACTTGAGAAAACATCGCCCACGGTGGTTCCTGCGTCAGAGAAGGTCTGGATGGGCCAGGAGCCACCTGGCACCGACTACACAGACCCTCCTGTGACAAATCCTCCCTATCCACTCCTGCAGAACAGCGTCCGCAGGAGGCCAACATCGGAGCCACTGAGCGCTCAACCTCCTCGTCTGACATGACAGAATATATTATATATCTGGCACCAGGGTAGAAGTAAAACGCACTCACCGGTGTGCTGAACAACAGCCCACAATATGGCACTGAGTAGCACACAACTGTATGTGACGGACCTCACAAATACGTGATCTATATAAGTGAGGTCAGTAGAAACGCCCCTCCCCCACACACCTGTAGGGCTTGTAGGAGAAGTAAAGGGATAGGTATAAGCTGACAGTAAGCGGAAAATAAGCACAGACAGGCAGCACTAGCAAAAGTCACATACCATGCAGAAGTAATACTCACTGCACCTTTACACTACAATCAACCTGCCCAGATTCAGTGTCTGGGAGGGCTATAGTGCTGTGTACGCTGTCCTTAATCAGGGGAGAGGTACACAGGGGGACCGGTCCGCATGCTCCCTGAGAGATCTGCGCTGCCACTGTGAGAAAATGGCCGCTGGAGACCTCAGAGGAGGAGTGGCCGAAGAGTCTGCAGCTCAGCGACGCCAGACTGCGTGCTGAAAGGCGCGCTGAGCTGAGGGGAGGAGCCGCTGACAGGGAAGGCTTCCTCCCCTGGCTGGCCATAACCCCAGGGATGCTGGCTTCCCGCTTGCCCCTTTAACCCTGGTGGTCTAGTGGTCCCACGGGTTATGGGGGGGGCCCGCCGCCACTGCCAGCAGCCTCCGGTCTGTCCCCAGGACCGGAGGCTAAAGGACTGCATTTAAGGCATTCCGCGCGCCGCCGCTAGCCAGCGACGCGCGGCTCACCTGCATCCCCGGCGACTCCGGCAGCAGTCCTGGGAGGTAGACAGAGTCCGGCTAGTACGGACTCTGCCCTTCCGCCGCGATCCCCAGATCAGTACTGGCGTCGCGGCGCCAGTCGGGGATCAGAGCGGCAGCGTGGGCGTCTGTACAGACAGCCCTTCGCTGCCGTCTGTAGTAAAAGAAACTAAAATAAATAAATAAATAAAAAAGCTTCTGGGGGCTGCTCCTGCAGCCCCCCTGCGCGGTGACCGACTCCGGCCGGGCACCAGCTTACACTGAGGTGCCTGTGGCTCGGGGGCGGGGTATAGAGGAGGACCCAAGTGCATCCTGGGAGCTAAAAGCTTAACTGTGTGGTGCCCATGGATCCTGTTCCAGCTATAACCCCCAAGGTCAACCCTGTGGACCCCCTATGGACCCTGAAGTAGAAATTAGCCAGTATCACAATTGTATTTTGATTGCTGGCAATCCAAATAGTGTGTGTTTCTGTTAGTTTGATAAGGGGATCTTCATATGTGCACTATATGTTTGGATAATGAATGTAATATTTACCTCATCCCATTCCTAAGAGAGGACGAGTCAATTAAATGTTGAGGAGGGGAGGTCTTGTTGGCTGGTACCCACTCTGTTATATGTATTTAGGGAGACAGTGGGGCTGAGAGTGAAGGGTGTGTCCACACCCACATAGCTCTGATCACACCCACACATCACTGGCCACACCCACACAACACTGGTCACAGATCCCATTCTCAATATAGGCCGTTGAAAATTTACAGCCCCAGGCCCATGTTGCCCTTAATGCAGCCCTCCCTGTCAGCCATGGTTCGGAGAAGCAAAACTGTTTTGGCACCTTATTCTCAAATGGGGCTGGGCAAATGGTGGAACTTTAGCCGTGGTGCCCGGAAGGAGCAGAGAGTTACACAGCACACAGTAAGTGCAGTGTTATGCAGCCTATTTGAAAGGCTGCACACAGGGGAGTTACACCACTGGGCAGCGTCAAACTATTATTTACAGTAAATACAAAATAAAACCACACAGCAGTACACTGGGAATTACTGGTGAAGCTATGGCCAATCTGACCATGCCCTCAGCAGTGAGTGTTCAGGGGCCTAACCCCAGTTTAGTTACCCCTTCAGCAGTGAGTGGTCAAGATGCTAAACCCAGTGTAGGTGTCCCCCCAGCAGTGTGTGTCCAGTGTGCTGGCCCTAGTGTAGGTGGCCCCTCAGCAGTGAGTGCGAAAGGGTCTGGACCCAGTGTAGGTACCTCCTCAACAGTGAGTGCCCATTGGGATGACCCCAGGATAGGTGGGGATCATCATGGGGATGTTTCCAGCTGCACTTACAATAAAAGTCACCACTTGTGCACACGTGTTTGCAGACACTACAGGAGTTGGATTACCAGGAGTAGAGGGCATTCAGCTCCAGAGGTGCCTCAAAGTTTGACCAAGTCCTGTAATGGCAGGGAGGGGAACAGATACATCGCCAGCCTATACCCTACCATACTTCCAGTCTGCCGTACGATACTTCCAGTCTGCCTGCCTATATACCCTGGCGTACTTCCAGAGGCCTGTAATACAATGCAATGAAATATGCTGCAGACCCCACAGACAGCCAGATGGGTAAACACCCCGCAGCACCCCAGACAACAGCCCCACCAGGTGCGTGCACAACCCAGTATTTCACAGAGGCCCTCACTCAGCAGCAGGAAATGCTTGGTGTCCACTGCTGGCTAACTCATGCCCGGTGATGAATGAGAACATGGACTCCAGAGGTCTGCAGGCGTGGGTGGGGAAGTGTCGGGTGACCTCTGCAGCGACCGGGAGGGGCAGTGGCAGCCGTCGATCCCAGCATCCACAGAATAAACCTACAGGCAGTCAGTGTGTGTGTGACCCCGGCTTTGAGACGCTCCTTGTGCCGCTCACTTCACCTCCCTACTTTCCAGCACCTGATGCCACCAGCGGAGAGCCAAGGGAGGGTGAGTAGTGGATCAGGAAGGGGTGGGCTGGTTAATCACCATGAACAAATCATGTTGGCTTCAGCCATTAATATACCAAGGCCGACTCCCGTTAGGTGGGTCAGGTCACATATTTAAGAAAAAAAACAAAAACAAAAAACAGAAAAATATATTGTTTTCAGTGGCCCCAAAATAGTCCGGCCCAACTGTCTCAGTTTCAGCGGGACAGATACAATTTGTGGTCTCTTTCCGGTGATCCCAAAGCCAGAGCCTCTATAGGGACACACGAGTGCAGGTGTGGCTAGCTACAAGAGGAATGTACACCAGAACGGGAGGTAGACACGCATATCTAGTGGCCATGCTCCCCAGTACCCGGGCCCATTCGTTTTGGTGGCCCTGCAGAGCCCAGTTTTTCTTACGTGACCCACACAGCAGAGCTCTGGGAAACAGGCAGGGCCAGATTAATAATGGGGCAGATGGGACTACAGCTTAAGGCCATCATCATGACACCATGGTAATGACCAGCCTCCCAGTTGGCCACACAGTCGAGCATAAATCAAAATATTAAATTGCATTTCTATTTACCTCACAAAATGGTGCAATTTTTCTACTTTTATGTATTTAGGGAGACATTGGGTCTGATAGGCACTGGCCACACCCACAGCACTGGTTACGCCCACACAGCATGATCACACATCCTCCGCTACTCCCTTGATCATTTTCAGCTCCAGATCCATGTGTTTCTTAATCAGGCCCTGGGAATGGAAAGAAGTAGTAGTTAATTCCATGCTTGCCAACTTATAAATTCTCCTACCCGGAGGAAGCAAGTGGGAGGAGTTGGGGGCGGGGCCAGCCGGGTTGCATCATGAAGCCCAACCCCCTCATGGGAACTCGCCGTGAATGCCAGATAATAAAAATAGGGGGCATGACTAAATTTCGCAATTCTCATAGAATCGCGTCATTAGGCCCCGCCCCCAACGCACGGAACTGACAATATTCTCCCCATTCTGCCCACTTCCTATGCGGGAAAAGTGCCTACTCTTCCGGAGGTGCGGGGGGCTACCCGAAAAATCGTGAGCCTCCCACAACTTCCGGGAGGGTAGGCAAATATGGTCATTTCAGATATGGTACTTCGCCACCTGTACTAGGGCAATTTTGGCTAATAATTCCTTTCTTTTTAGGTTGCATTAATACAACTTTAAGATGCATAGTCTACAATAATGGGATTATATAGAATATAAGGAATTTTAGAAACAAAAGCCTATGATATGAAATGATGTTAGGGCTATTATATCATTGCTAAAAATCTTTAGCCTCAGGTTTTTGTAACACTATGGTCAGGAACAGCAAATATTATACAGACCTATTTTGATGCTTGAATGCAGAATTTATAGTAAGCAGAACAATAGTGTACATTAAGCAGGTGTGGTTTTAAAGCGATTTCCCTGAACAAAATACATAAATACATGATCCACATCGTCTAGAATATTCACATTTCCAGTAGGTGTTTGTGTTGCGTTGCAATGTGCCGTAAATTGCTGGCAGTTATAATTTTGTAATGGTCACTGTATATACTGTACAACACGGTAGAAGGGTCCCTAGCTGGCTGTACTTTACAGGCTGTGTTGTCTTTGGAACACGTTAGAATGCAATGCAAGTCATTCCTGTAAGGGCACTTACCTTGACAAGCTCTTAAGTCTGTCTTATATTTCAAATGTCCCGTCCCCCTCCAAGCAATAACTGGTGCTATGATCTGTCATGCCTTGGAATTTACATAGATGAATGAATGGGCTTACAGATTGTATTAAACACATATTTCACAGTCATTAATCACCTTTTGGTTATAATTGCACTTATCCAACATTTCTTTCCCTTTTTCAACTAAATTTAAGACAAGTCGCAGAGCAACTATTTCATTTCATGGTTTAACTTTTACAATATCTAAATGATGATTTTTATACACTTGGACATATATTGCCTCAAGCCTTTCCAAATATAAGTATCTTGCTGAGGCTTACAATTCTCAGTTGTGTAATTATTTATACAATGGGTGTAGAGAGACTTCGGTTTATATTTCTTACATCTCTGCTCGTGTTCTCACAATGAAATGTGACAACTTGTTTCAGGAAGAAATCATTTTGGAAAAAGGAAATGAAAGAAATGTAATAATATATTTATATTAAATATGTTTAGCCTTCAAGGTTAAACATTTTTTGGTATATTCTTATCTATTTGTGTAATGCTGGTTGCCAAGACAATAACTGTATGGCCTAAATGTGAAAGGTTTATATCAGATTTTATCTTCTTTGGCAAATGAACAATACGTGGAACTGAGCGGCTAACTCATGTTTTGAAAAACTGTCAAAGAATAATATAACACTACGTAGTTTATATGAGATAAATCTATCTTGTGTCATCTGATGATCACTGTATTAGTATCATAATTCATAAGCATGTTCTCTCTTAAGATAATGTCATTCAGTGCTCCCAGTCACATATCACCAGACAGTGCTCCCATCACATATTACTAGTCAGAGCTCCCATCACATATTACCAGTCAGTGCTCCCAGTCACATATCACCAGACAGTGCTCCCATCACATATTACCAGTCAGAGCTCCCATCACATATTACCAGTCAGAGCTCCCATCACATATTACCAGTCAGAGCTCCCATCACATATTACCAGCCAGCGCTACATCACACATAACCAGCAAGTGCTCCCATCACATATCACCAGACAGTGCTCCCATCACATATTACCAGTCAGAGCTCCCATCACATATTACCAGCCAGCGCTACATTACATATTACCAGCCAGTGCTCCCATCACATATTACCTGCCAGTGCACCATCACATATCACCAGCCAGTGCTCAATCACATATCACCAGCGAGAGCTCCCATCACATATCACCACCCAGTGCTCCATCATATATCACCAGCCAGTGCTCCATCACATATCACCAGCCAGTGCTCCATCACATATCACCAGCCAGTGCTCCATCACATATCACCAGCCAGAGCTCCCATCACATATTACCAGGCAGTGCTCCATCACACATAACCAGCCAGTGCTCCCATCACATATTACCAGCCAGTGCTACATTACATATTACCAGCCAGTGCTCCCATTACATATCACCAGCCAGTGCTCCCATTACATATCACCAGCCAGTGCTCCCATTACATATTACCAGCCAGTGCTACATTACATATTACCAGCCACTACTCCCATCATATATCACCAGCCAGAGCTCCCATCACATATTACCAGCAAGTGCTCCATCACATATTACCAGCCAGTGCTCCCATCACATATTACCAGCCAGTGCTCCCATCACATATTAGCAGCCACTGCTCCCATCACATATCACCAGACAGTGCTTCCATCACATATCACCAGCCAGTGCTCCATCACATATTACCAGGCAATGCTCCATCACACATAACCAGCCAGTGCTCCCATCACATATTACCAGCCTAAGCTCCCATCACATATCACCAGCCAGAGCTCCCATCACATATCACCAGCCAGTGCTCTATCACATATTACCAGCCAGTGCTCATTCACTTATTACCAGCCAGTGCTACATTACATATTACCAGCCAGTGCTCCCATCACATATCACCAGCCAGTGCTCCCATCACATATCACCAGCCTGTGCTACATTACATATTACCAGCCACTACCATCATATATCACCAGCCAGAGCTCCCATCACATATCACCAGCCAGTGCTCCATCACTTATTACCAGCCAATGCTCCATCACATATTACCAGCCAGTGCTCTCATCTCATATTACCAGCCGGTGCTCCATCACATATTACCAGCCGGTGCTCCATCACATATTACCAGCCGGTGCTCCATCACATATTACCAGCCGGTGCTCTATCACATATCACCAGCCGATGCTCCATCACATATTACCAGCCGGTGCTCCATCACATATTACCAGCCGGTGCTCCATCACATATTACCAGCCGGTGCTCCATCACATATTACCAGCCAGTGTTACATTACAGATTAGCAGCCACTGCTCCCATCACATATCACCAGCCAGTGCTCCTATCACCAACCAGTGCTCCATCACACATCACCAACCAGTGCTCCATCACATATTACCAGCCAGTGCTCCCATCACATATCACCAGCCAGAGCTCCCATCACATATCATCAGGCAGTGCTCCATCACACATAACCAGCCAGTGCTCCCATCACATATTACCAGCCTGAGCTCCCATCACATATCACCAGCCAGTGCACCCATCATATATCACCAACCAGTGGTCCATCACATATCACCAGCCAGTGCTCCATCACATAATACCAGCCACTACTCCCATCATATATCACCAGCCAGTGCTCCATCACATATTACCAGCCAGTGCTACATTACATATTACCAGCCAGTGCACCCATCATATATCACCAACCAGTGGTCCATCACATATCACCAGTAAGTGCTCCATCACATATTACCAGCCACTACTCCCATCATATATCACCAGCCAGTGCTCCATCACATATTACCAGCCAGTGCTACATTACATATTACCAGCCACTACTCCCATCATATATCACCAGCCAGTGCTCCCATCACATATCACCAGCCAGTGCTCCCATCACATATCACCAGCCAGTGCACTCATCACATATCACCAGCCAGTGCACATATTACCAGCCAGTGCTCCCATCACACATCACCAGCCAGTGCTCCCATCATATATCACCAGCCAGTGCTACATTACATATTACCAGCCAGTGCTATATTACATATTACCAGCCACAGCTCCCATATATCACCAGCCAGTGCTCTATCACATATTACCAGCCAGTGCTCCCATCACATATTACCAGTAAGTGCTCCCATCACATATCACCAGCCAGTGTACATATTACCAGCCAGTGTACATATTACCAGCCAGTGCTCCCATCACATATCACCAGCCAGTGCACCCATCACATATTACCAGCCAGTGCTACATTACATATTACTAGCCACTACTCCCATCATATATCACCAGCCAGTGCTCTATCACATATCACCAGCCAGTGTACATATTACCAGCCAGTGCTCCCGTCACATATCACCAGCCAGTGCTCCCATCACATATTACCAGCCAATGCTCCATCATTTATCACCAGCAAGTGCGCCATCACATATTACCAGCCGGTGCTCCATCACATATTACCAGCTAGGGCTCCCATCACATATCACCAGCCAGTGCTCCCATCACATATTACCAGCCAGTGCTCCCATCACATATTACCAGCTAGGGCTCCCATCACATATCACCAGCTAGTGCTCCCATCACATATCACCAGACAGTGCTCCATCACATATCACCAGACAGTGCTCCATCACATATCACCAGCCAGTGCTCCCATCACATATTACCAGCCAGTGCTCCCATCACATATTACCAGCTAGGGCTCCCATCACATATCACCAGCTAGTGCTCCCATCACATATCACCAGACAGTGCTCCATCACATATCACCAGACAGTGCTCCATCACATATCACCAGACAATGCTCCAATTACATATTACCAGCTACTGCTCCCATCACATATTACAAGCATGTTCTCTATGACATATTACCAGCCAGTGCTCCCATCACATATCAGCCAATTCTCCCATCACATATTACCAGCTAGTTCTCTATCACATACTACCATCCGCTGCTCATCACATATTACCAGCCAGTGCTCCCGTCACATATCACCAGCCAGTGCTCCCATCACATATTACCAGCCAATGCTCCATCACTTATCACCAGCAAGTGCGCCATCACATATTACTAGCCGGCGCTCCATCACATATTACCAGCCGGTGCTCCATCACATATTACCAGATAGGGCTCCCATCACATATCACCAGCCAGTGTTCCCATCACATATTACCAGCCAGTGCTCCCATCACATATTACCAGCTAGGGCTCCCATCACATATCACCAGCTAGTGCTCCCATCACATATCACCAGACAGTGCTCCATCACATATCACCAGACAATGCTCCCATTACATATTACCAGCTACTGCTCCCATCACATATTACAAGCCAGTTCTCTATGACATATTACCAGCCAGTGCTCCCATCACTTATCACCAGCCAGTGCTCCCATCACATATTATCAGCCAATTCTCCCATCACATATTACCAGCTAGTTCTCTATCACATACTACCATCCGCTGCTCATCACATATTACCAGCCATCATTGGCAAAACCATTGAATGGTTAACATGCAATGGCAGCAATACCTCCACTACTCGATGGCCCTTATCCGAAGGCCAAACCCTGTAGACCGTAGCCTTGTGGTGAGAACCTGAACCCTGTCTCTGCTGACACTACCATGATGCTGTCTGACATGACGGTCTCACATCAATTGATGGTTAAAACCGTGTTGAGTACAAGTATCTCTAAATATCTCCACAGATACTGCAATCTGTATTTCTCTATAAATAACGTATATTAAAATATACTGTAGTTACCTAATTGTGTATTTGTTAATCCCTAATGATTATCTCCCATATATATTGTCATTTTCATAGTGCTAGCAGTATTCTTTCATACAAGTGTTTAAAACCCTGTGTATAGCGAAGGTTAAACATCTCTTATACAATGTGAGCTGATAATATTGTTGCTCCGTGTGTGGTTGTGGTCATTGTATACCTTTATCAAGTCACAAATATCTATTGGGTCCATTATGCTGCAGGTATTACATTACTTACAGCTGATTAAATTACTATTTTTCGTCTAAAGCATAGGCTAGAGTAATGTGAAACCAACTGTGGCTTGATGTTGGTACTCAAGTTGTTATTTGTCCTTATTAAAAATATATCTCTACATTGATATTTTTACATTGTAACTTTTTTTAATAAGTAGAATATAAGCCTCTGTAGCGTTTCTGTTATCATTTATTACTTATAACTCATATGTACTATATTTTACACCTACTGTGATGTGCTTCGTTCTCAGGTAATACAGGACTTTTGCTATAAATGATTCCCCCCCCCCAATTCTTTATTCATAATTATCTTAGCCAATTTGTCAGTTATTAATCAAACTTCTAATGATAACTTTGTCTTCCCGAGTCCAAGGGGCCTATTTACTAAGCTTTGTTAGGAGATAAAATCAACGGAGGTAATGTGCCAGCCAATCAGCTCCTAACTGCCATGTCACAAGCTGTGTTTGAAAATGACAGTTAGGAGCTAATTGGCTGGTACATTATCTCTGTTCACTTTATCTCCTAACAAAGCTTAGTAAATAGACCCCCATGAATGTTGCGATCACCGTCCAAACAGGGTTTTTAAAACTGATGTAAGTACAGAAACAGCAAATGTCATACTGCTCTATTAATAGCTGCTTTAGGGGTCTATGGGCCTGATTCAGACCCACTCGCAAGATGCCATCGCTCGCTTGCAGAAAGGGGCCGGATATGTAAATTAAGCGCTCGCACTGCGTGGTGTAAGGACGCCCACTGTGTGTTAGCGAGCTACAGCAAAGTGCGCTCGCAAGTGTCTGAAGACGCCCCCTTGCCACTCGCAACACACGTCATCTCCAGGAAATGTATGATTAATCAGGACCATCGTGAGCCATCGAAGCTGCTCGCAGCTTTTGGGTTTGCCTTTTCCCGCCGCAAGCACTGCGATTAGTGCTGGCTGAAATACATGCAGGTGACATGTACAATGACGCTACTTTGCTAATTATGCACGCCCTTTAAACGCCGTTTTGGCAGACAGACACGCCTGCGTTCGCAACACCACTCCACCGTTCACAAGCACCTTCCCCTGTTACCACCCACAAATGCACTGTCACTCAAAGCAGCGACCTGATAGTGGTTTACGAGCTACCACGGCAGATCGCCGTGAATGGCTTACGCACGTGCACTGCGAATTATACGCATGTGCAGATGGGCAAAAATTGCCCCGAGCGAGCGATCGCCCCTTAGCGAGCGGGTCTGAATCAGGTCCTATGTACCAAGTCTTTGAGAGAGATAAAATGGAGAGAGATAAAGTACCTGCCAATTAGCTCCTGTCATTTTGAAAACACAACCTGTAAAATGACACTTAGGAGCTGATTGGTTGGTACTTTGGGCCTGATTCAAAGTTGGGAATGGAGTAAGAAATGGCAAGTAACTGTGTACCTGGAGATATCATGTTGCAAAGCAAGTGGTACAAATACAGTACATACATTTTTTTGCATACAGGGTAAATACTGGCTGCTATTGCATGTAGCCCACAAATACTGGCAGCTTTATTTTTACACTGCAATTTAGATTTCAGTTTGTGAATCCCCTTCCAAATCTAACTCTCTGCACATGTTACATCTGGCCCCCCTGCAGTGCAGCATGGTTTTACCAAGATACACAGTTACTTGCTCTTTCTTACTCTATTCCCAACTTCGAATCAGACCACTTATCTTTCTCCACTTTATCTC